>JBBPTU010000116.1:0-42703 GCA_038094295.1 Tylopilus aff. beelii
GCCTGTAGGCCTCGTTCCTCGGCCCACAGCCAGTGTGAGATTGAAAACACCCATGGCCATACTCACCAAATCTCTTGGCCTGCTCAATCTTGCTTTGCAATGTTAAATCTTATACTCTTCAACCAGTGTTTAAATTAAATTTTAGTGTGATGAGCAGAACATGTAGTTGAAGTCCCAGTGACTTTTCAATTCATGAATTCACTTTTAGACCTTCGGCCCAAAAGTGAGAGTTACAACTTACATCTTCCATCAAATATAATATACACAACATTGTTATCCTAATAGTACACAGTAGTTCAACATGTAGTACAAATCATAGATTCAAGTTTCTAAATACTTCTGTCCAAACAACATTTGTAGCTTTTTTCTCTTCTTGATCCAAAGGAAACAAAACCTTGATGTTCCTAGGATGAGTACAATGTGACAAAGCCACATACAACTGTCCATGAGAGAACACCAGTGACCTCAAGTTCAATCCAACATGCTTCAATGTTTGTCCTTGTGACTTGTTGATGGTCATTGCATATATCAAGTGAACTGGAAATTGGAATCGCCTGAAGGAGATTGGAGAGTCATCCAGCCCAGAGTCAAGAGCCATCCGTGGAATAAGCACCACTTCCCCATCACCATTCTCTATCAAGATACAACACTCCAAGATTCTCTGAGTAGCCCTGAGAAGCCTCAACCGGGTCCCATTGCAAAGTTCACAAAGAGGATCCAGATTTCATAATAGCATCAGTGCTACACCAGTCTTGAGCTCCAACTTGTGTAATGGGAATCCAGAGGGGTTTGATGTGTGTAGCATCTCTGGCTGAATGTAGTCATACTCAGCATCACTGACAGTGTCTGCACTAAGGTGGGTAGTCTTTTCTTGTGGTGCAACCAAGTCTAGGATAGAAGCATTGATTTCGTGGACTTGCTCATTTCTTGGACATAGAATGGTGCAATCCAGGAAGTACGTATCTGCCAGATGCTGGTCTTTATAGAGAAGCTGAGAGTACAATGCATTGACCAAAGACTCCATGGTATCACCACAATGCATGTGCTCTGGAAGAGCAACATCACCATCTGTAACTCCTATATGAAGCAGCTGTTGAGCCTAATTGTCACATTCTGGATCCTGTCCAAGATGCATGTTCTGATGAAGGTAGTGTACATTCATGATTGGCCAAAGGTTGGACTGGGTAAGGGTAGCAGGCACAATCTGCTCTCTTGAACCATGTTGAATCACTGGAAGAGTTTGTCTGAAGTCACCACTGAACAAAACAGTGATTCCTCCAAAGGGGTGATCAGGTTGATTCAAGAGGTCACGTAGAGTGCGATCCACAGCTTCAATGACATAGTGATGCTGAGAGCCAGATTCATCCCAAATGATGAGCGAAGTCTCTTTCAACAACTGGTGGTTGACATCATCCTTTTTGATGTTGCAAGTACTACTCTCATGGCAAGGGATGGGAATCTTGAAGCGAGAATGGGCAGTACGACCGCCAGGAAGGAGCAGTGATGCAAGACCAGTGGATGCAACACAGAGCACAATCTTTCCTCTTGCACGAACACCAGCAGCAATGAGTTTGGCCAAGTAGGTCTTGCTACAACCACCACCACTATGAAGGAAGAACGTGGAGCCAACATTATTGAGGACACTGTCCATGACAGACTGATAGAGAGCACTCTGCTCAACATTGAGAGTAGGAAGGCCAGCATCTACAACATGTTGTTGCTCTTCAACATCATATGCCAGCTGCTCATTGATGAGAAGGTTTCCCTGCTGAACATCCCAGTTGTGCTGTGGTCTAGGCATAGATGGAAAATGGACCTCCAAACTCTTTCCTTGCTTCTTCAACCCTTGGTCTATCAAATAGAGGCCATAGTCATAGGCTTTCTCTGGGTAGGATTGGGAACATGAAGGACACGAAGAAGGTGACGTTGAAGATCATCACAGAGATGATGTTTGGTTGCATCCCAGAGTCTATGTGGGTCCACAGGAGCACAATGCATGAGAATGATCACAAAGAGCTGGCGTAGCCTATAACCCATGGCAAAGTGGGCAGCTTCCTGGAGACACAACAACCATTCTCTATCATCTTGCAAAAGACCCCTTGCACGACATGCCTCTTTGAAGGACGGATGAAGATGACCATCAACAGTACGAAGATGTTCATAGGAGGTAGCACCTACAAAAGATTAGAAACCATAAGCAAGATGGAACAATAAACACACCTTTGACCACAGTGAGCAAGAGATGCAAGTAGAAGGGTTCACCAGCAGAAGGAGGGCAAGAGTACATGCATCCAATAGCCTTGGCTGCACCACGAACTTTCCATATGGCCAAGTCTGACTTCCAAGTAAATCCCTTTGGAAAATCTTGAAAGAGAGAGTTATATGCACCAGCAGCAATGAGCTCAGGATCCTGATTCGCCTTGAACCATCCAAGCAATTGAGTATCTTTGATATTTTCAAGCACCTCCTCCAGTGGAATCCTATCATCAAAGTAGAGATTTTGCTCATTGGGCAGATGAACATGAAGGTGATAGACAGAAGGCCATTCCATGTGTATTGAAAACTCAAAGATATTGTGGCAAGCTTGAGTGGAGGAGATATATCTGGCATCAAGGTAGGAGGAGATCTCATTCTTTTGACCACCAGCTTGAATTGTAGCATGATCTGGACCCTTGTAGATATATACTTGTGAATATACTTGACAGCCTTGATAGAACCACAGACTTCCAGATTGATATGACAGTCAAATTTGACCAGAAGTTCCCTTGGATGAGCCACCACATGTCTGTTGTCAAAAGTGTCCTGACCCTTTTGAACAGTCCTTCCATTGTCAGGGCGAGCATAGTCAGGATAACCATCCTCCTTGATCATGGTCTGATTGAAGAAGTTCTTCGGAAAACGCTTCTTGCAAACATTGTTCTCAAGACATCTCTGAGTGGAGCAAGGACCATGAAGCATATATCTTGTGACAGCAGAGTGGAGTTGGGGGTGAACGTCTGGGTCAGGAAGCTGAGCTGATATGATAGCATCCACTTGTTCCACAGTACGGATCTTGTGATGCTCTTCAAGGAAGATCAAGAGATGCATGTGAGGTAGACCACGCTTTTGATATTCAATTGTATAAACGAAGCCTGCCACATCTCCAAAGTAGCCATCACGAATGATCCTGAGCAAAGCTTGCTGTTTGGCATGGAAAACACGTGCCACCAAATCAGGTCTATCAACAGCAGACTGACCTATAAGAGGAATGGTCAATCATTTGACAAAAGATTAACATCAACAGAGACTTACCAGGGAATAGATTTTGAGTGATTTCTGGCCAGCTTCCATTGGCAGTCATGGTAAGGAAAAGGTCAGGCTTTTTGTACTCTCTACAAATTGCCAAGGAATCCTGGAGCAGCTGATGCATATAGCGAGCACCTCCTTTGTGAGAGGATGGAAGAATGACACGACCAACTTGATTCAAATCTTGACCACCGTCTTGTGCCAAACGATCCCTTAAGCCTTGATACAAATCAGCTCTAAGTCTTCTCTGGTTATTGGCCACCCAAGTAAGCTTGGATTGATCAATGGAAGCCCAGGCATCACAGACGAACTGCTGAAATAATCTTCCACCCTTGAAGAGATTTGGTGGTTCTACCTCTGGTGGGCGAACAAAAAGCCTATAGGCATACCAAAGGAGCTGTGTGACCTTCTTGGAACGATGTGGTCGACCATTTTGCTGTTGCAAGGGAATGTCCAAATGCCAACCGTCCTCACCCCTTGGAAAGAAGAGTACATAATGAAGAGGTAGGTATGATGGATGGAGATTGCTAATGCGACGAAGACCACCGCCTTGGAGACGAAGGACAATGTCACGATTGACACTGGTATGTTGAGAACCATCTCCAGGAACAATGGCAGCGATCTCCTCCACAGTGGGCAAATTGTATCTCCTGGCATCAGTTCCTTGCTGAAGGTGAATTCACATGCGAACATTAGCATGCTCTTCAGCAGGCTTGGCCTAATAATTCATAAGCATTGAAAACATGTATGAACAAAGGAGATTACTAACCCTCATGATATCATAGGCTTGTTTGTAAAGTGGAGCATATGTATGATGACTCCTGAGCATGTCATGCAACTCCATCAAGATTCCACCATTGAGCTGAGGGTTGCGCTGCATACGTCTATTGGTCGCCTCCTGAGGATCATAAATATAGAGTTGGGCGAATGATGGTTCCAAGCCTTCTGGAGGAACCAAGGCACCCATGACATGATGAAGAGCACCATGAATGCGAAATGCATTGGGACCTGCACCTTGGACAGCATTGTTCTCCAAATCAGCACCGACGGAAGTAAATGCCAAAGCGTTATTGTACTGGCGAATCTTTTTCTTAAAGTCGGATCGATCCCGAGGGTCATCAAAGAGCTCCTGGAGTGCACGTGGCCATGGTTGAATTGGTGGTAGAGAAACTTGACCCTGTAAACAACACATCCCAAACCGAGGATTACGAATGCTGGATTTGGAGAGCTTTTCTGAGATGAAATGAAGAGCATGACAGTTTGGACATTGAATATTCATAGGACCAAGGGAGTGAACCTGAACTGGTTCTTGATATGGTCTACCGCCAGGTGGAACGCGAGGAGCAGGTGATGGTGGTGGTGGTGGTGAAGGTGAAGGGGGTGGTGGGGGAGGTGGAGGTGGAGGTGGGGGAGGGGGAGGTGGTGGAGGTGGTGGTACAGGTGATGCAGGTGGAGGATTTGGATCAACACTGTCCTCAGAATCACTGGAATCAGAGGAGGAACTGGAAGGATCAGGACTTGAAGGTGGTGGTGGTGACATAGAAGGATCAAGATCAGAATTATCTTGAAGTGATTGTTGTTGCTGTCTCTCCTGATCCTGCTCATAATGTTCAGCTGACTGCTGACTATGTTCACTGAGTGCCTGAGATAGCAAGGCCTAAGAAAGCTGACGTGCTTGTAATAGATCATTATGCTCTTGAATTTCCTGCTCCTGCAATGCCTGCTGTTGCTGTTGCTGCTGATGCTGTTCCAATTGCTCTTGATATGCCATTTCCTGCTGAACCAAAGCTTGTTGCTCTTGTTTCAACCTTCTTTGATCCTCCAATCTTTGCCTAAGTAATGCTTGCTGCTCTAGCTCCAACTGTCTCTGCTGCTGCCATTGTTGTTGAATTGATTGCTGCTCTGCTTCAAGCTGAAAATTGATGACATTAGAGTTGGTAGTACGATTGGTACGATTGGATCGTCTGGCACGACGGTTTTGATGATCAGCATTGAAATTTTCCATCATCCGTGCAGTATGATCAACTCTTGGAATATTGAAACCACCTCCTTGAGGTCCAGGCTGTAGGGGTAGTGGTTGAACAGGTAATGGAGGAGGAAGTAGAGGGGGTTGGTAGTATTGAAAGGCAGGAGCAAGAGCAGGTGGGTGATAAGATGGTTGGATAGGCTGTGGAGGCAATGGAGGTGGAAATAGAGGCTGATATTGAATTGGAAGGGCAGGAGCAGGCAGATTTGGTTGAAATGGCTGATAATGGATTGGTGGTGGTGAAGGAGAATGCAAGCGATGCCTGCGTTGCATATGAATATGCTCTATTTGATGGCGAGGCAAATTTGGAAATTGATTTACAGGCACAGGCGGGTGATTCTATAATATTCTTCTCAATATGTATTAAATGTTTGACACAATGAAACTTACAATCAATGCAGCAGGCATGTTTTGCATTGGTACAGCATTGGAAGGTTGACGGTGGGAAGGGGGAGAACCAAGAACACGTTGGTCACGCTCAGTCTGGCGACCAGAGGTCCATGCACGCTGGGGAGAAGTTGGCGGAGTAACCCTAATATCAATTAGAAATGTTCTGTAAAATCAGAACATACGGGATACTTACATCTTGAGGGGATATAACGGTCTTAAATGTATCTTAGTATCTACTGTGCTAATCTATCTGCGCTACTGCTGACTACTACTTCTAGGGCTATTTATTGGTCTACCTCGGGATGTTGGCCCGGATACTCTGAATAGGCTCAGCCTCAAAGGAGTCACCCTCTGAGTCGCCCCTCGCAAACCAGGCATGACCCCGGCGCGGACTAATCAACCTCCAGGGGGAGGGAGTTCGAAACCACAACGAAAAGACAAGGTATGAAGTCGGCCCTTCCTAGGGGCTCCTCTAAAGGCGTCGAGGGTCAACGAAGAAGAAGTCTTAGGCAACGGCCCGAACGCCACTTAACCCTGTGGATCGGGTATGGGAGGACAATGAGCAAGTGGAGTGGTGGTGGTGGTAAGAGAGAGAGATGCGAATTGCAGTGAAACCCACAGCCCCGATCTATTTTGAAATCACCATCACTGACAGTGATGACATTCTTATGACATTTTTGTGTGACATTTGATCATATTCTGACATACTACAGTATACAACATGCACTACAGTGTGTCAACAAATTTCTATGTGAATTTCTGAATTTTCTCTGATTTTTTGGTGATTTTGGAGTGATTTTCGAAGGAGTTGTGCCATGCACTGTCAAAGCACAGCGGGTTGGACGAAAAAGGCATCGTCGCGGTGGCACTGCGGGTGGCTGTGGGAGCGAACGGGCGAGAGTTGCAGCACGCACAGACAAAAAAGGAAAGACATGTGGGTGAGCCGACGCAGGCGACGCAGGCGAATGAAGCGTCGAGTAAGTCGCGTCACCTCCCGTCACCACACGCCCGGCCATTAATTCTAAGATGCATTAGAGAGTGGTAAACAAAGATACAGACCTGGAGTCCACAGTGAGTGACCAAAGAGGAAGCAATGTGGGCTCCAGGAGTAAGTACGCCTCAGCTACAACAAATGTAAACAGGTGCGCCACAATGCGAACACAACACTACAAGTGTGTGTTCTGTATGGGTAGAAGCGTCACAATGGCCGAGAATGACTGGGAAAAGTTGGGAATGGGTAAAGTGAACATGGGGAATCGAATGGAAATGGTTAGGAAGGAATTGGAGTAATGAAGAGACAATGAGAGGGTAATCACCAAATCTAACAAAAGAAGGATGCAAAGCATAAAGAGGCCCATCATCTCAAGAAAGCAGGAGCCCAGCCTGCAACTATCCCCCTCCCATCATTCTTGCCACACTCCAGGGGTGCATTACCTTGGAACAACAATGGTTGGCAATGACCAGCTCAAACCTCACTCTGAAGCCTAGCTCCCTTACATCTCTCATAACCTGAGTGAATTTCCAAGTCCCCTTGCCCACAGAAAACCAATCTGCTGCAATCATGCATATATTAAACAGTACCATATGCAGCTGGGAGGTCATCAGAATAGCAATGCCCAACTCCTGAAGAAGATGACGCATCCAAACAATTTCCTTGCCAGTCTCACATACAGCAATATACTCAGCCTCGGTGATGGACAATGGGACCAGCGATTGTCGCTTGGACATCCAGGAGACAGCACCAGTCCCAATCTTGACAATGTATGCACCAGTGGAACAACCAGTGTCCATGCAACCACCATGATTAGTGTCAGAGTGGATGGTGAATGGTTCAGGAGAAGAAGGGAACGTAGGTGATGCCATAGTCCATTGTGCCCTTGATGAAAAAACAGGTGCTTGACAGCGTTCCAATGGGCGATTCCAGGATTGCCAAGATATAATGTAAGCTTGCCTGCAGCATATGTAATGTTAGGACAAGTGGTACAGCAGAGATACTGTAAACAGCCAACAGCACCGCCATAATCAGTGGACCTCATCAAAGATCATTCCTGCATGCGTTGGTGGTGAGCTTGTTCAGAGGACATGGTAGGATAGGTGATGTTGTACGATGAGAGCTAGAATGCAGGGCTGATAACCTGATACAAGGCGAAAATGGAAGAGAGCGGACTAGCCGCTTGATAGGACGACTCAGGACACTTCTAGGGACTATGACTGGAGTCCACAGTGAGTAACCAAATGTAAACACGTGCGCCACAATGCAAACATGACACTACAAGAGTGTTCTTCTGTATGGGTCAAAGCGTCACAATGGCCTAGAACGACTTGGAAAAGTTGGAAATAGGTAAGGTGAAGATTGGGAATCGAATGAGAATGGTTGGGAAGCCATTAGATCAATGGAGATACAATGAGAGCATAATCACCAACTCCAACAAAGTGCAAGGGCTGGGACTTGGATGATTAAGTGATTGACTTGCAGAGATGCACAATCAGGGGGCTCTCATTGGCTCTCCATTGCTCTCATGGCTTCCTAACCATTCTCATTCGATATTCACTTTACCTATTCCCCACTTTTCCTCAACATTGTAACACTTCTTCTACCCATGTAGAACACACACACTTGTCATGTTGTATTTGCACTGTGTCACACAAACACCCGTTCCGTGAACAAAATATGCTATCCCAGGTTGCCTGACAAGCTGGTGCCTTGACACTTCACCAAGATGCTCTAGAAGCATTATAGTTAGTGTATGTTGTACAGATTTGTTTGGTGTTGGATCCACCAAATTGAGCACACATCATGCATAATGCAAATATAGTTGATACAGACAGTATTGTGTTCACACTGTGGTGCACCTGTTTACATTTGTTGTTGTTGAGGCATACTTACTCCTAGAGGCCACATTGATTCCTCTTTGGTTACTCACACTGTGGACTCCAGTCCTGGCCCCTCGAAGCATCCTGAGTCGTCCCATCAAGTGGCTAGCTAGTCTGCTCAATTATTCCATTTTCACCTTTGATAATAATATTAGCTTGTAATAGTAGATCATTATGTTCTTGAATTTCCTGCTCCTGCAATGCTTGCTCTTGATATACCCTTTCCCACTGAACAAAGCCTCTAGCTCTAACTCTCTCTGCTGCTGCCATTGCTGTTGAATTGATTGCTGCCCTGCTTCAAGCTGAAAATTGATGAAATTAGAGTTGGTAGTATGTATGATTAGCATGATTGGATTGGATCGTCTGGCATGATGGTTTTGATTATCAGCATTGAAATTTTCCACCCTTCTCGCAGTATGATCAACTCTCAGAATATTGAAACCACCTCCTTGACGTCCAGGCTGTAGGAGTAATGGTTGAACAGGTAAGGGAGGAGGCTGTAGAGGGGGTTGGCAATATTCAAAGGCAGAAGCAAGAGCAGGTGGGTGATAAGATGGTTGGATAGGCTGTGGAGGCAATGGAGGTCGAAATAGACACTGATATTGTGGGTTTGGTTGAAATGGTGGTGAAGGAGAACACAAGTGATGCCTGCATTTGTTTTGTAAAATCAGAACATATTACTTACATCTTGAGGGAATAGATATTGTTAAACAGTCCTAGATGCATCCTAGTAGCTACTACCAGCATTGACTAATCAACCTCCAGGGGGAGGGAGTGAGAAACCACCACAAAAAGAGAAGGTATGAAGTTGGCCTTTCCTAGGGGCTGCTCTAAAGGTGTCGAGAGCCAATGAAGAAGAAATCTTAAGCAGTGGCGCACATGCCACTTAAGTCTGTGGATTAGGTATGGGAGAACCACAAGTAAGTGGAGTGGTGGTGGTGGTAAGAGAGAGAGATGTGAATTGCATTGAAACTCACAGCTACAATCCATTTTGAAATCATCATCACTGAGAGTGATGACATTCTTATGCCTCATCAACAACAAATATAAACAGGTGCACCACAGCGTGAATACAATACTGTATCAACTATATTTGCATAAAGCGTGATGTGCTCAATTTGGTGGAGCCAACACAAAACAAATCTGAAGAACGCTATGTCATTGGTCAATCTCAAAAACTTAGAGTAAGTCCCATGTAGTCTCTACTTATTCAACCACTGAACTGATGGGTGACATTGTCTAGAATTTCACTTCAAAGCTGAAAGCCCACATTCTACCTCATATGATAGCCATTTATAAATGCACTATTTCCAATCTCTCTGATGATCACATTTCCCATTTAGCTCAGTTAAATCAAGTTGTCTTGAGTGGAAACAAGATCTACTGTCTGTCCATCTCACATTGCAACAACTATCATCACTTCTGCTAGGCTGATATTGTCATATTTTGTTTTCTTGTCCATATGATACACTGTGCTCAGAGGTAGCTATGTCATCCCATCCTTTGCTGATGATCATCTTTATCCTGATATGATTGCACTGGCTTGCTTGTTCTGCAAATGATTCAAATGACTGAAAAGACAATTATATTGATTGCTAAGTCCAGAGTTTGCTAGCATCACCTAATTTACTAAATACCTTAAATACACTAACTTTGGTGATTGCAATATGATAATGTGTGTTGATTGGAGAGTTGGTTTTGAACACATGTATTCACATGCATCACCAATCCAGACCCTTCATATCTCTTCAGATAACACTAATCAGTCAAACCCAGATGTAGGGGACTCAGTGAAGGTGATGTTGGTCTTTGAATCTGAATGAGACCTTGGTCCAGTTGTTTCTGCCCCATTTATCATCCAAATAGTACACTATAGTTCAAAATGTTGTACAAATTATAAATCCAAGTTTCTAAGTATGTCCAGACAACATTTGTAACTTTTTTCTCTTCTTGGTCCGAAAGAAATAAAACCTTGGCTCCTTTGCAACTTCATATCTAATTCAGAACCAACGGAACTCCGGTTGTTTCACCTATCCATGGTGTTCTAGATGTTTTACTACCTGGATTGCAGTCTGATTGTCCACATGCAGCTGGGAGGTCATCAGAACAGCAAACCCCAACTCTTGAACAAGAAGTTGGTGTTAGATTTGGTGATTACGCTCTCATTGACTCCAGGTCTGTATCTTTGTTTACCACTCTCTAATCCACTGGTGAGTCACTGTGGACTCCAGTCCTGGCCCCTAGAAGCGTCCTGAGTCATCCTATCAAGTGGCTAGTCCGCTCTATTCCATTTTCGCCTTTTAGCAGTTGGACCAAGATGATTTCCTTGCAACCTTCTTGCATGCAGCAATGTACTCAGATTCAGTCAGTGGTGGCCATTGCAAGGAGCAATTGTCGCTTGGAGACAGCACCAGTTCCCATCTTAACGATGTATGTACCAGTTGAATGACCAGTGTCCATGCAACCACCGTGATTGGCATCAGAGTAAGTGCTAAATGGCTCAGAAGAAGAAGGATCAGGAGCGTAGGTGATGCCATACTCCATGGAGTCCTTGATGTAGCGAAATCTTTGTTTGATAGCATTGCAATGGGCTACTCCAGAATAGCCCAGGTATGATGAAAGGTTTCCTGTAGCATATGTGATCTCAGGATGAGAGGTATAGGAAAGATATGGCAGATCTTGAGGAAGAGAATCTCTGGTAGGGCCCTGGCAGATTGCACACTTGGACATGTTTGCGCAGATGCTGAAGCGAAGGTTGTGTTGGGATAAAAGGCGAAAATGGAATAGAGCGCACTAGTCACTTGATGGGACGACTCAGGATGCTTCTAGGGGTTAGGACTCATACAAGGTGAAACCGGAATAGAGCGGACTAGCCATTTGATAGGACAACCCAGGACACTTCTAGGGGCTAGGACTGGAGTCCACAGTCAGTAACCAATGTATCACAGAGTGGTAAACAATAATACATATCTGGAGTCCAAAGTGAGTAGTAACCAAAGAATGTAAACAGGTGCGCCACAATGCGAACACAACACCATAACTTAGTGTGTGTGTTCTGTATTGGTAGAAGCGTCACAATGCCCTAGAACGACTGGGGAATCGAATGGGAATGGTTAGGAAGCCATTAGAGCGATGGAGAGACAATGAGAACATTATCACCAACTCTAACAAGGACTGGATTCCATCCATAGTGACTAACCAATGTGGTAGATAGTGGTAAACAGAGATACAGACCTGGAGTCCATAGTGAGTAACCAAAGAGGAAACAATGTGCGCTCCAGGAGTAAGTATCCCTTGCCTCAGCAATAACAAATGTAAAGAGGAAACAATGTGAGCTCCGGAAGTAAGTATTCTTCAGCAACAATAATTGTAAACAGGTGCACCACAATGCGAACACAACACAGTTTACAAGTGTGTTTCTATATGTGGAAAAGTGGGGAATAGATAACGTGAACTCGAGGAATCGATTGGGAATGATTAGGAAGCAATTGGGGCAATGCAGAGCCAATGAGAACATAATCACCAACTCTAAAACCATTGGTAAACTTTTTTTTTCGCTGTGCTTGCTGCCACTATCTTCGTTGACATGCCTGACACTCCAACCAATTCCAAGGGCTTTCCAAAAAAACCATGCTGCATGTGTCATAACAATCAAAACGCCTGCTCAAGATTGAGGGAACATTTTCTTACTCTCTCTGATTTTTGGAAGCACTTGCTCCCCAGGATCAACACATGGTCAATAGTATGTTTGAAGATCAATAGATATCTAAGGTATACTGGACGAACCTGTTCATAATTATGTTCACTCAGACAATGATAGCAACAACACTTCAGGATGCTGCCTTACCGAACACATTAGTGGACCACACTTTGGAGTTTAAGATCAATTTGTGTAGTCCCCAGCGACTTTGGCCAGCATCGAATACCAAGGACCTTTCCTTCGAGCCTATGGGGCAAATGCTATTCTTTGGCAATCATCGTCAAGAACAAATATTGATTGCAATGGTGCCATGCCATGTGTGCTTCAGAACGAGGATCCAGTGATTCCGCCACCTGACAGCAATAATACTATGGCGCTGAGCACTCTGCATTATCGCATGCTCATCTTGTTTGTTGCCCTCATGCTTGATAAAATGCATTTCCAAGACATCCATTGCACCAACCCATATCCCACACCACTTCGACAGAGTCAAGTGAAAGCGGTTACTGATGATGCCAACAACAAACTGAGTATCAAACCCTCATTTGGTAAGCCTTTTCAATATCAGTCTTTGCATAACTGTCACAGGTGTTGTCAGGCACCCTGTTGATTCAGGAGACCATGGGGACTGCATTAAGCTTCAAACTAGGCAATGGGATGCCCAAATGCCTTGCCTTGTGGAGGTCTACTTATGCTACCATTCTGGTGGCTCTTGGATGATGATGTTCTGGTAGCTCCCTCTGGTCATGGCTTTCCTGCAGCGGAGCCTGATCCTGTTCAAGCACAAGCAGAGACTTACTCAGGAGCAACTCATAGATTGGTTGTAATGCAACTCTTTGAACTTTTTAAGCTTTCCATGTGTGGCACAGGTATGTCATTCTTTATCATTGATGGCAGTACTTCAGTATATCTAGGGTACAAGCTTGGGTACAAGCTTTAGCAACAGATCAGTAAAGGCCCTTCAAAGAAGATCCAAGGTCATCATAAAGCAATCACATGATACAATGTCCAAGTAGCAGACGATAGATTACCCTTGGGCTAGGCCTGCTGTTCATGAGGCCACCACAGAGTTTTTCCAGTTATGTTGTGCCCAAGAAGAGCTTGTAAGGCTTAATAATGTTGAGACTCAATGCTTTTCATTCACACTCATATGAAAGCATCTGAGCCACTTTTGGCATGTGAGCCAGAGCACACATATTCACTGCTCTCATGCAGCAGAAGTGAATGCAGTCAACCTACACTGTTTCGATTGCCTCAAAAAGAGTATGTGTTGATGAAACATGGGGTTGGGATATTATTATACATCCAAGCATACCAGCCCTCTACTCAAACCAGTGATGAAATACATTGATGCTCCAAGTCCACAACCTGTCTACTGATCAAGATCAGTCCTCAGTGGATGGAGACCTTCCGCTTCCCAAACCTCCTCCTACCTTACACAGTCATGAAGGTAAGATTGCATTGTTAGTCTATTTCTCTCTGTTTGATTTTTCAATGTAGCATCACTGTTTGATGAAATTTTTAACCTGTGGATCACAGAACCCTGTCCTTTATGATGTTCCTAGATTAGCTGGGATTGAAAATAGATTTGACATGTATCAAGCAAAGAAGTAGTAGTTGATTATGTTGTTGTGGAAATGAACTGATCATTTTTGGAAATACACTGCAGTCACTGGCACCCAAGTACAACTTCAAGTTGAAGCCCTTCAATGACAGTCTTGTTTGAGCATATGGTTTAAATGGTGCTGCCAATACATTCAGACTGATTCCCTCATGTTAAACACAATATACTGACTGGTAGTGTGATTGATCCAATATAGATAAGTTGTCTCTCTTACTATCTCAGATGCAACTAGCAGCTGAGTGAGGGAAGACCTCACATATGTTGCAGCATGAGTGAGCCTAGATAATATCTGCTTAGACTGACTTGCACCATAGTTCAAACAAGCCTGAAGTTGTTGAAACCAACCTGCAACCCACCATGCAGTCCACCATTGTGAACATGGCAAGCTGCTCTCTACTCATCATCCTTTGCTGACTGCAAACAGAGTAACTGTCAATGTATATATCACCCGTCATCAGCTGATCTGGAATGAGTGGTATCAGTGGCAATAATACTGCAATGCTCATCCAAGCATTCTTCCAGCAGCACTGCACTGAATCTGTCAAACCTCCTGTGCTGTGCTGTAAGTACAGTTGTCATGCTACAATCTCCCACTCATTTAAGTCATCATAGAGCTTGCAGAGTCAATCTCAGTCAATTGCCCAAATTATCTACTGGCCTCTAGTAATCCACTAGGCTGTCATGTACAGTATGTTGGTTTCCTTGTGGGCTCAGAAAAGAACTTGGAAACAGGCAATCCTTGTTGTCTGCCCACCATATCTATCAACTTCAGCCTCTGGAGGGAGGAGCATCACCCATCCTCAACCCCCATTGAATACTCTAAATTCCTTGAATGCCCAAGAACATCCACTCTAGAAATCTCTAACAATAAATCCATAATCTTCAACAACAAAGTTGAATGACAAATCTATAACTAAGGAAAGATGAAAGTCACCTTTGCCCTCTCCTACATGATCAAAGGAATCACTAAAAGTTGGGCCAAGATCTACCAACATATCAAGATAAAGGCCAGAGAAAAAGCCTTGGAGACTTGGGTGATTTTGAGAAAGACTTCAAAGCCTTCTTTATCTCCACCTCTAGTCAAATCAACAACACCTTCAACCAGCTCACTACCCATTGTGCTAGCTTGTCCCTCAAAGCCTGTATCAACACCACCAAGGCAGAAGTTATCCACTACTTCTCCACCAGCATATCCAGAAAGCAAATGAAGGAGATCATGAGGATGTCTACCATATCCAAGAAAATTGAGGAGTGGATGAAGAAAACTAGAGACTTCAAAGAGCAGGATGAACAAGCCAAAAGGACTGCTGCCACTGATTGACAACCCTCCAAATTCTACCAAAACTACCCTCTTGTCCTTGCACTGAAACCAGAGACTCCAACATCATAAACATCAAAGTTCCCAGGCTTATCTCTCCCTGAAGAGTGCCACAAACCTTTGAGAAAGCCCTTTGCCTTTATTGCCACAAGTCTGCTCATATATGGCCAAGGATTGTCCACATTTCCCCTCCAACAGCAAGAAATCCTCACCCTCAGTTCATTGCATTAAAAAGGACAACAACCTTCCAAAGCTGGAACATGTAGATGATAACAAGAATAAGAAAGCCACCACAGCCAGGGTAACTTTTGAACTAAACAAGGATTTTCTGTGAGGGAACCTCAATCAACATAATCATTCCCATTTTCAACATGCACAAATGTAGTTGTGTATACATTCTCCTTTTTGTTGAGACTCTACCTCCAAGCCTTCACCTTGTTTGTACAGGAGTTAGCATTATGTCTTTGCATTAACAATAACTATGATGGATGGGAAAATGTAACTGTAATAAGTAATACAGTCATAGGAGAGGATTAGTAGTGTCCATGAAAAGAAGTGAGGCAGTGATATGAGAAGATATTCTGATGTCCATGGGAAACATACTATCTTATGGGAAGGATCTATACTGAGTCTGTATGGTGGTGTACAGGATAGATGAGATGAGAAAGGAAATGGTGGCACAGACCTTGGGAATATAGACCAGAAAGAAGAGAGAAACAGTCTAGTTGACCATGGTGTCATTTGATGCACTCCAAGGAAGTGAACTGACTGTCTATATGGGACCAGGGAAAGTTCCCTCCAGATAAGATCTTGCCCTCACAATAACAGATGAAGCCATTCAGGGTGGCTTCCGGAATGGACTCCTTAATTGCCTTATGGAGTTGATCAGCATGGGCAAGCATGTTCCCCAGACCATAATAGCAAAGGCCATGCTGCTGCCACTACCACCATCACCACCATACTACCAGTGAGGACAGCATGAGGATGGGTGGAATGCAACACAACTTGAATGATGCATGCAGGATGATGACAACAAGGGTAGAGGAAAGTAACAGCACACCTGTGATGATATCTCCAGTGAAGACCACACAACCATGACCACCACTGTGTCATCAAATATATCTGCACCAATCCCTTGTCCACTGTGTTATTGCAATGACAGTGTGGCAGTGGCAGTGAAGGTCACACCATCACTACCACTACTATATCATCACTGGCAATGAAATGTTTGATTCATCTCAATATGGCTATGATATAGGTAGTGGGTACTTGAACACTTATGTACTTACTACAAGTAAATATAATTTTCATAAGTGTTTTTCAAGTGCTGCTGTCAAGTGTAATTTATGTATATAATTTATGTAAGGGGATCTACTTTGGCACTTATTCCCCACTGTGGGCTTGAGGTATATTAAGCATGCCATAAGTGCTGTCAAAGGTGACCTAATTAATATATGCACATTTACTGATATGTGGCATCTTGAGAGTGAGGTATAGACTGAGTATGGATTTATAAAATAAGATAACACTACTAGTATGTACCACTGTGAGGCTAAATGAGATGGTATTGATTGTACCTAGGATATTGCTCATTATATTACCCTTGTCTTCCCTGGGTATAGAGAGCCCACCTACTGCAGAATCTCATTTTCTGAATGTGTAAATCACAATATTGCAAGTGATCAAATCCATAAACCACATAACCTACAAATATAGATCAATGATGATATGGTAAAGTAGAATGAAGACTTACTCAGAAATCAGCCAAATCATGAAGGAAATGATGCCAGTATGTAAACCCCCAACACTTGTTCCACTGAAGTAATTTTTGTAAATATGTGATGTAATCCTCTAGGCTAAGAGATCCATAGGGTATGACATGAAATCAGGGATATAATTGTGTGATATGGGAGAGTGGAGGGATGAGGTGATCATGTATCCTTTTCTAGACATGTTAAAAGAAAGCTGTTGGGATGTTGATCAGTTGGTTGTAAAATAGTTTGCAGAATGTTGGATCCTGGAAATTGGAAGAAAAAGAGTATCAGTTTTCTAAATTGAGGCTGAATACTAGCATTTAATATCATATGTGTATAGAAAAGACCAAAAGGACAATGAAAGGAACTCACTGTTCTCTGGAGCAGGGTCACTCCTAACTCCAAGTAGGGATAGATATGGGTAATCCATGGGTATTTTTGTGTCAACCTGTACCCATACCCACATAACCCAAGCCCATGGGCACCACTCATGGGTATATGGGTATGTACCCACCATGGATATACCCTAGGGTCTATAGTCATAGTGTCAATACAAATGAACCCAAATGTTACTGATATTGACTAGAACTGACTTTGGCAAACAAATCTTCAGTTTGCTGATGTTGGAGTAATGAAATAGGTGAGTGATAATGTCAGATTATTCATCATTGTGGGTACAATATCCATGGGTCATGAACTCATGGGTTGCCAAAATTCAACCCATACCTATATCCACAATTCACATGAGTTGCTGATACCCATGTCCATCCCTACTCCTGAGCCATCACTGGCAGCTGAGTGCATTGTCAATGATCAAATTATCTTGCTGTCAGATGAGAAGGGTAGCAAGAATATTGCCAGGTATGATCCTGTAGCAAGCATGGATCATACACTTGTACAAGAACAACTACCATTCCCTTGCCTGGTCATGAAAAAGGTAAAACAAATCTGTAAAACAAGTTTGAGAAGTTTGCCATTGAAGATACATGCAGAGAACCACTTATGTTGAAGGGAGAACCCCATGATCTTGAGCATATTGAAGGGGACACCAAAAGGATTGAGACTAGCAGCCTCATGACTGATCAATGTCTGCTGAGGGTTGATGGCATAGGGAGGGAAACTAAGGTTCAATATTCCAGAATGTTCTGGGGACAACACTAGATACATCAGGAAAAACCTCCCTCTGATAATTATATGTAAAAATTAGGTAATATCTAATAATATCTGATAATACCTAGATTACTGGCAATTATGCTAATTATGAGGTAATTTATAGCCTCCTCTAATCATCCTAATAATTTACAAGAATTACTTCATGCATTTCTGAGATAATTATTCTCTCAAGCATTAGGAAATTACATTATTCTCATTCAAATGTATTCAACTTAGTTTACACTTCGTGTTTGATTTTAATTAGATTTTAAGTCTGGATCCTCTGGATCAAGTCCAACCAGAGTTACTGAAAGATAAAAGGAAGACTTATATGTTGCATCCTTGCACTTCACAATCCTCAATATCAGAGGGTTAGAAGATAACATGAGCATGATGAGCCTTGGAGTTTAGAGTTGACAGAAGGTGACTAGTATGTTATTTGAACTAAGGTAGTTACAGCATAGTGGTAGAGTATTTATACTAAGAGGTTGTATAGGATTTGTAATGGAACTTGGATGATGAGTAAGTTATATATAAGGCAGAGAGAAATGCAACCAGAGCTATGCACTGAGAATAAAAAAATAGCTGGAGTGAAGAAAGATCTGGAGAAACTACTAGAAGGGTCAAGTATTTTATAGTGATGGAGTTAAACTCCAGCTAGCAGGAGTATATCTGGAGCTTGAAGTTAAACTTGTGAAATTTTGAGATATGACAATATCCTTTCCCTAGGCCTGAACCCCTGAAGGCCCATTAGCCAAAGAACAATATGGAGTTTTTGGAGTTTGAATGTCCTATAAAAGTCCAGCAGAGATTGAACTCCTTCTTGAACTTGTAACATCACCATGACTGGATCAGCAGACCTTCTCAAGGACATCATGGAGCAGAATAACAGTTAGCTTGTGGACAATGTCAATGACAATGACATGATATGAAATGCCAAGGCAGTAAGGGCAAAAGCCAAGAAGAAGGAGAAGGAGAAGCATTGTCAAGAGAAGGAGATAGGTAGCAGTAGAGGAAGGGGTGTACAAGGCAGTAGAGGAAGCCACCTGAAAAAGGGTGAGAAGAAAGTAGGGAACAAGAAGGTGTGAGTGGTGGCAGAGGAGATGAGGGGGTTGGAGAAGGAGTAGTAGTGTAGTCTCACTAGTTGTTTTTGCTCATTGTTATGAAGTAATTGGAGTTGTCTTGGAGGCCATGATAGGACTTGATTAGCAATGGAGTAGTAATGGACTCTGGAGTTTTATGGAGTTTGGCAGAGTTGCACTTGGTGTTCTCTGATGCTACAGATTTGGCTGAGAATTTGGCAGTTGCCATTTGATATGTTTAAAACAGTGACCTTTTGCTTCTTCCTTTCTTCTATCCATTGAATCATCTCTTCATGGATTCAGAACTTGGTCTCACCCAAGTGCAGTATGAGAACCAGTAATACCATAAGGCAATGTGCCATGTAGCAGAGAGTGAGGCATTAATGCCTCTAGTAATGGTCTATGTGCTTATGGACCTATGGTTTCTTTTCTTTACTATAAGTACTCTTTATTGATGACATGTGTTATTGGCTAGAACACATTTTCAGATAGATTCTGTCATATAGGATTTGATTGTTTCCTCATTCTTGTTGTTGATTTATTATATGAATTTGAGTTGAATGTGTGAAAAGCTATTTTAATTCACTTGCTTCATATACTGCCACCATTGATGTATCACTAATGTTTGACAGTGTTCTATTTCTGTTTTGCTAGACTGCTACTGGATCCTCCTGGCACTCAAGTACTTTTTATCCCAACCTTCTTCATCATATCATGGGTGCCTTGATTCCTTCAGAAGGCTTGGAACCATCATTTGCCCAGCTCTATATTTATGATCTTCAGGAGGCAACCAATAGATGTATGCAGCATAACCCTTAGCTCAATGGTGGAATCTTGATGAAGTTGCATGACATGCTCAGGAGATATCATCCATATGCTCCACTTTACAAACAAGCCTATAATATCATGATGGTTAGTAATCTCCTTTGTTCATCTATGTTTTCAATGCTTATGAATTATTGGGCAAAGCTTGCTGAAGAGCATGCTAATGTTTGCATGTGAATTCACATTCAGCCCACTGTGGAGGAGATTGCTGTTATTGTTTCTGGAGATGGTTCTCAACATACCAGTGTCAATCATGACATTGTCCTTCATCTTCAAGGTGGTGGTCTTTGTTGCATTAACAATCTCCATCCATCATACCTACCTCTTCATTATGTGCTCTTCTTTCCAAGTGGTGAGGATGGTTGGCATTTGAGCATTATCTTGCAACAGCAAAATGGTTGAACACATTGCTTCAAGAAGGTCACACAGCTCCTTTGGTATGCTTATAGGCTTTTTGTTTGCTGGTCAGAGGTAGAACAATCAAATCTCTTTAAGGGTTGAAGATTATTTCAGCAGATTGTCTGTGATGTCTGGGCTTCTTCCATTGATCAATCCAAGCTTACCTGTGTGACAAATAATCAGAGGAGACTTAAAGCTGATTTGTATCAAGGCTTGAGAGATTATTTGATACAAGATGGTGATCAAGATTTGAATCAAGTTTGTTGTGTCATTCTTCCATCCTCTCTCACAAAGGAGGTGCTTGCTATAGGCATCAGCTGCTCCAGAATTCCTTGGCAATTTGTAGAGAGTACAAAAAGCCTGATCTTTTCCTTGATATGACTGCCAATGGAAGCTGGCCAGAAATCACTCAAAGTCTATTTTCTGATAAGTCTCTCTTGATGTTAATGGTTCATGGTCCTTGCTCCACTCAGACATGTCTTGAGAACAATATTTGCAAGAAGTGTTTTTCAAAGAACTTCTTCAATCACACCATAATCAAGGAGGATGGTTATCCTGACTATGCTCACCCTGACAATGGAAGGACTATTCAAAAGGGTTAGGACACTTTTGATAACAGACATGTGGTGGCTCATCCAAGGGAGCTTCTGGTCAAATTTGACTGTCATATCAATCTGGAAGTCTGTGGTTCTATTAAGGCTATCAAGTATATTCACAAATATATCTACAAGGGTCCAGATTGTGCTACAATTCAGGCTGGTGGTCAAGAGAATGAGATCTTCTCCTACCTGGATGTCAGATATATCTTCTCCACTCAAGCTTGCCACAATATCTTTGAGTTTTCAATGCACATGAAATGGCCTTTTGTCTACTGCCTTTATGTTCATCTATCCAATGAGCAAAATCTCTACTTTGATGATAGAATTTCACTGGAGAAGATTCCTGACAATATCAAAGATATTCAATTACTTGGATGGTAGTTTCTTCTTTATCTGTCCTTCAATGAGGCATGTTGTGCAAGGGGTCTTTTACAAGATGATAGGGAATAGTTGTCAAGTATCCAGGAAGTGGCCCACTTTGCTATGGGTTATAGGCTACACCAGCTCTTTGTGATCATCCTCATGCATTCTGCTCACCAAACATATCTCTGTGATGATCTTCAATGCCATCTTCTTCATGTCCTTTATGTTCCAAATCCTATCCTAGAGCAAGCCTATGACCATTGATAAATGGTGAAAATGGAATGGAGTGGACTAGCCACTTGATAGAATAGCTCAGGATGTTTCTAGGAACTAAGACTGGAGTCCACAGTGAGTAACCAAAGAGGAAGCCATGTGGGCTCCAGGAGTAAATATACCTCAGCAACAACAAATATAGACAGGTGCATCACAATGCAAACACAACACTACAAGTGTGTGTTCTATATGGGTAGAAGTGTCACAATGGTCTAGAATGACCAGGAAAGGGGAAATAGGTAAAGTGAACATGGTGAATGAAATGGGAATGGTTAGGAAGCCATTAGAGCAATGGAGAGGCAATAAGAGTGTAATCACTAACTCTAACAACTATGGCCTCTATTTGATAGATCAAGGTTGAAGAAGCAAGGAAAGAGCTTGGAGGTCCATTATCCATCCATATCTAGACCACAGCACAACTGGGATGTTTAGCAGGGAAACCTTATCATCAATGAGCAGCTGGCATATGATACTGATAAGCAACAACATGTTGTAGATGCTGGCCTTCCTACTCTCAATGTTGAGCAGAGTGCTCTCTATCAGTCTGTCATGGACAGTGTCCTCAGTAATGTTGGCTCCACATTTCTTCCTTCATTGTGGTGGTGGTTTTAACAAGATCTACTGGGCCAAACTCATTGCTGCTGGTATTTGTGCAAGAGGAAAAATTGTGCTCTGTGTTGTATCCACTGGTCTTGTATCACTGCTCCTTCCTGGTGGCCATACTGCCCATTCTTGCTTCAAGATTCCCATCCCTTGCCATGAGAATAGTATTTGCAACATCAAAAAGGATGATGTTAACCATCAGTTGTTGAAAGAGACTTCACTCATAATTTGGGACAAATCTGGCTCTGAGCATCACTATGTCATTGAAGCTGTGGACCATACTCTATGTGATCTCTTGAATCAACCTGATTGCCCCTTTGGAGGAATCACTGTTTTGTTCAGTGGTGACTTCAGACAAACTCTTCCTGTGATTCAACATGGTTCAAGAGAGGAGTTGTGCCTGCTACCCTCACCCAGTCCAACCTTTGGCCAATCATGAATGTACACCACCTTCATCAGAACATGTGTCTTGGACATGATCCAGAATGTGATAATTGGGCTCAGCAGCTGCTTCACATAGAAGTTATAGATGGTAGTGATGTTGCTCTTCCAGAGCACATGTATTGTGATGATACCATGGAGGCTTTGGTCAATGTATTATACTCTCAGCTTCTCTATGAAGACCAGCATCTGGGAGATATGTTCTTCCTGGATTGCACCATTCTATGTCCAAGAAATGAGCAAGTCCACTGAGTGACTAAATCAATGCTTCTATCCTAGACTTGGTTGCACCACAAGAAAAGACTACCCACTTTAGTGTAGACACTGTCAGTGATGCTAAGTATGAGTACATTCAGCCAGAGATGCTACACACATTGAATCCCTCTAGATTCCAATTATACAATTTGAAGCTCGAGACTGGTGCATCACTGATGCTTTTACAAAATCTGGATCCTATTGATGGACTTTGCAATGGGACCTGATTCAGGCTTCTTAGGGCCACTTAGAGAATTTTGGAGTGTCATATCTTGACAGAGGATGGTGATGGGGAAGTGGTGCTTACTTTTTACACTGTAATCTGTGGTCTCTCATATAGCATCAATGACTTCTCATCCTTCAACAAGAAGTAGACAGATACTAGACACCCTAACTCAAACCAGACCTGTTGGTAGCACACTAAGAGCCTTACCTTCTTGACTATGACCTGGAAGCTCCCCAGAACTGCAGGTCTCACTTAACATTACTCCATCCACTGTAGAGTTCTCTATTTTCCACCACAAAGGACTCTTCAAACCCATGATTATGTTCTTCAGCCTGTAAAACTCCCCTGCTACCTTCCAAAGGTTCATAAACAACTCATTCTGCAATATGATTGCCAAGGGATAGCTTATGATCTACATGGATGACCTCCTTATCTTTTCCCCTAATAAAGAAATCCACACCACCTGCATCAAACGAGTTCTCCAATGTATGCAAGAACTTGATCTCCATCTGAAACTTGAGAAATGCACCTTTGCCACTAGTGAAGTTGAATATCTAGGGATGCTTGTCAAACCTGGACAATTAGCCATGGACCCAGCTAAGCTAGATGGGATCACCTCCTGGCTAACTCCCACCAAAGTCAAGGATGTCCATTCCTTTCTAGGTTTTGCAAACTTCTATCACAGATTCATTACTGACTACTCTAACATCGCCTGTCCCCTTATCAACCTAACCAAGAAGAACCTTGCCTGGGAATTGACAGTCAAATGCCAAGATGCATTTGACTGTATCAAGAAAATCTTCCTTGCCTAACCTGTCCTCCATCTCCTAGATCCTTCTGCCCCTTTGCCATCACCACTGATGCCTCTAAATATGCCTCTGGAGGAATCCTTCTCTAAACAGATTCTAATGATGAATGACACCCTTGCTCCTGTCTCTCCCAATCCTTTTCCTCTACAGAATAGAACTATGATATATATATAACAGGGAACTCCTTGCCATTATCCATGCCCTTAAATCCTGGCACCAGTACTTTCATGGCTCAGCTCACCTGGTTCAGGTGTTTACCAATCACAAAAATCTCACTTACTTCTACTGAGCTACATGAGATTGAATCTATGTGAACACTCAGAAATTTAATCCTTACTCAACCACTTCTCAGCTAATTCACTACCAGAAGGTAGCTTAGTATATAAGCTACAAACCCTGAAAATTTCATAATTTTCTGACTGCTAGTTCTTGAGTAATGTTTATTTGATTTCATTACTGCCCTTTGCCTACACTAGTAGACAAACCCATAATTACAGCAGCCACAGCTTAGCCCCTGTTTAGCTACAAGTCATGAGACTTTCCCAATTAGCCCCTGATTCCACCTGGAACATAGCCACCCTGTGCAGTTCACAGCTACTGGTGGAATGACCAAGAAAATTCTAGAAGGTTTCTAAGGCTATTCAAAAGCTATACACATAGCCCACAAGGCAGTGAAATGACTAGGTCATTAAGGCAGTGAAATACAGCCCATCACCTAGAACAACCTCACACTGACCTGTGCAAACACAGCTCCCCTGTTGGGATCCTAGCAATAAATTGAACCAATAAGAATATTGAAGGGAGGTTCCTTGATTACAAGAGGAATAGAATATTGGTAACTAAGCTGTAGCATAGCCACCTGTAGAATAGTATATAGGGACCCAGTTTTGGAGCCAGAATAAGCAGACAATAACTTTTCTGACAGAGACATCCTCTCACAGAAATACTCAGAAGTGTTTCCTGAGGCTATTTCCTCTTCTCCAATAGAGGTTAAGCAAGGTAAGCCTGATGAGCAGTGGACCTTGATACCGCAAAAGCAATGGCCCTGGTAGACCCACTGCCCAAAGACATGAAGAAATGGTTGGATAAAGTGGGAAAGTTCTACAACCTTGTGTAACAGAACAAATATGATTGAGGAGGAGGGACTGCTTGGGTTCCATCAATCCATTGACATAACAATGAAAAAGACCCCTATCAAATGGACGTTGATGCCATTCACCTCACTCCAGATGAAAGGGTGGAATGCTTCATCAAAGGGCTATGCTTCATTTGTAGGAAGCCAGGATGTTCAACCAGGAACCATCCAAGAAATCCAAACAATCATTTTGGGAATAGGAACTGGAACCAGAATGAAAGGAATAGTGGAGGAGGCGGAAACCAGATTAGGGCTACGGAGGCCAAAAAGAAGTCTCCGATGCAAAGGTTTATGAAAGTACAAGGGATCTTGGAGGAGACCATGATCAAGACCCTTAGAATTTGCTATCAGAAGCATGATGATGAAAAGGATGAAAATAGTGGCAAAGAAGAAGCTATAAACCATGTGTTGGCCCACAAGGATTTTGAAAGGGAAGGAAGGATCGACATCTTCTCTTCCCAGGATCACACCTGTAATTGTAACCAGTACCAAGTCTAAGTCAATGAGAATCCCAACTTCCCTCACCCTTGTGGATAGCAGAGCTACTGGATGCTTTATTGACTGGTATCTTGTTAACAAAGTAGGATGGAAAAAGGAATGAACAAAGACCCCTTGAAGGGCAAGCAATGTGGACAGGACTGCAAATAGTAATGGAATCATCAGGCACCAGGTCACATTAACTCTAAGGATCGGTGACAAGGGCAGTTTATGGTTATAGACTGTGGCACAGAAAGCCTAATCTTAGGACTTTTGTGGTTATGAGAAACCAACTCACTTGTTGCTTGGGTAAAAGGGATGGTGGAGCTCCCTAATGTCATGCCCAAATTAAGACACAACTCTCCAAAAGTAGTAACCCAGCAATATCTTGTATGCTATTTAGGAATGGACACTTCATCCTGTACACAATCATACAGACTCAATCTGATCCCATCTCGCTTATGTAGTATGCCTTCCCACCAATGTGGGAGCCACTCTCATGTCACCATTCATATCTTCCCATGGACACCAATCCTCTCCTATGACCATATCTCTTATTATGGTTATGTTTCCCCATTCCCCATCAGTTATATATAAATACTCCGAATGGGCACCCTGTACCTTAGTTTGATCTACACAATCCACCTGCATTCTCATCTCCTCTGCTGTGAAGATAGGATCTTCCAGTGAGACAGCTACCAGACTGGACCCCTTATATCAAGCTTTGCTCATCATCCTCTAAATCTATGGTTCTATACTAGATGATCTCAGGAGACGGGAATAACAGCATGCATATCATAACACACATCCTTCAACATAAGAGGCAATAAAGTGGGCAAGACCAGGCCACCAGTATTCAGCTGAGACAAATTGATGAGTTTTGAGGATGCTGGGGTGTCTGGCAGTCTTGTGGTTGTGACACCACTGGACAATTTGTCTTTGGAGATCTCCAGTGGGGTGAATGTAGATATGGACTTTATAGGTAAAAAATCCAGCATCATGCTGCAAATCTGCAAGGTGTGAGCAAGTGGAGAGGGAAATTTCAGTATTGAGGGCTTGGAGTTTGGCAAGGATAAATGGGTCAGACTCAGAGGCTGAGGAGATGAGGGTGTGGTGGGAAGTATCAATGAGGTTGACAAAGAGGGAAGGTGAAAGAAGAGCAACTCCTTCATTATCCAGGTCTTTTTTAGGGATGAGATCAGGACTTATGTGTTGCATCCTTATACTCACAATCCTTGAAGGTCAGAGAGTCAGAGAGTCAGATGAGCACAATGCTCAGAGTTTGGGGTTGACAGAAGGAGACTAATATGATATTTGAACCAAGGTAGATACAGCATAGTGATGAAGTATTTATATTAAGAGGTTGTATAGGATTTGAAACAGAACATGGATGATGAGGATGATGTGAGTAAGATGGAGAGGAAAGTAACCAGAGCTGTGCATCAGGAATAGGAAAGCCAGGGTAGAGAAAAGATCTGGAGAAACTACTGGAAAGGTCAAGTGTTTATAGTGACAGAGTAGAACTCCAAAGATGGCAAAAACATTTCCAGAGTTTGGAGTTGGACTTGTGAGATTTTGGGATATGACAGTATTTCCACACTAGGCTGGAATCCCTGAAGGCCTAGTAACTGAAGAACAATATCGAGTTTATAAAGTTTGAAAGTCCTATAAAAGTCTGGTAGAGTCTGAGCTCCTTCTTGAACTCATACCATCATGACTGGATCAGCAAGCTCCCTCAAGGACATCACAGAGTGGGACAACAGCCAGCTTGTGGAGGCCATCAACAATGACAACACAACATGGGATGCCAAGGCAGCAGAGCAGAGGCAGAGGACCAAGGTCAAGAAGGAGAAGGAGAAGAAGTGTTGTCAGGAGGAGGAGGCAGTGTGCAAAACAGTGAAGGAAGTGGAGGTCACATGCAAGGTAGCAGTGGAGGCTGCCAAAAAGGTGAGTCTTCCCTTATTCTGGAGTTTCCAGAGCTGGTACCAGAGGTGATCATTGAGTAACACACAGACAAGGTCAAGGATAAGTGGAAAAATGGCTCTTGAACCCATACCACCACCATCCCCCCATGGGAAAAAAGCATCTGCAGCCTAAACACACCTGCACCATCGACTCCCCATGCCCTATCTGCCTCTCAGACATTGGAAGGACCTTCTGTACCATCCCTAAAGGCACTCTCTGTGCTCAATTTCTCAGTTGGCCAAAGAACCCCCAGCCTAGAGCTGGACAACAAGGGATGGCCCAAACAAGGGGAAGACCTTTAGGGTCCCCATAATCCCAGTGACTGTGTGTCCTGGCCTCTTCAAGGCACAAGTCTGGTTTGTGCCAGTCTTCCACACCTTCAAAGCTCTCCTCCACACTAACGCCCTGGACCCTGAGACTGAATGGGTCTTGCTGGCTTATGTCCATATTTTCCAAAACAATATGTTGATTCACCTCTGTGCCCAACTCAGCTCCCTTCCACACATGGACCAGCCCAAGCACCACCCAAACTCTCCTCCCTCCACTCCTCTCCCCCCCAAGCCCTCATCAATTCAAGCTGGAAGACCTTGAGTGCTGTGTTGTTGAGCTCAAGAAGAAACTGGAGCTGCTTTCAGCCTTCACCTGCCACTGTGACACTGACTCTGAGTTGGGGTCCCAGTTGAGTGGCCACTCCCTAGCCATTTTGCTCCCTGGCTCCCCCAGCACTGCCCCAACAGTGATCTCCCCTGCAAACCCCCCCTCCACAACTGGGTCCACCACCTCATCCTCATTGACCTCCTCTGTCCAAAGTTGAACCCTGCACCTCTCTTCTTGAGGATGTCCTTGGGAACCCCACCTGCCCAACCTTCTTCACAATAGTCGACTCAGGCATGCTGCCTACCTATCATCACAGGCTCCCTGATGATGTACTGCAAGTGTTGATGATCTGATTCTGCACAGGCCCACCCTGGTATGCGGGGATTGACTACAACAGTGACCTATGTCTTGCCCCCTTGTGTGAGGGCAACCTCATTGAGATGGCCTTCTCCATGTTGGACCACTCACCTGACCACCCCATACACCACCCAGCCTAGCTGGGCTTTCATCCACCCACCCTTCCTCTCCTATCCCCTCCCCCTCAGCCCTATTCCCACTCACCCCTACTAACCTGCACCACCACCATGTACCAGTTGAGACTGGGATAGGTACTCAGTACCAGGGTAGTTCAGTTGTATTGGCAGTGGGAGCTGGTCCCCCATTTTTGTAACTTCCTTCACAGGTCACCTCAAGATATCAGACCTGCTGCCTTAATATTCTGCCATAATGCACACCCCTTTTCCACTCTACCCCACCCAGCCTGGGCTGGGTGCTGGTAAATGTTATCCATAGTTATGTCACGAGGATAGCTACCCCTTCACGCCGGTAGATAAGTTGCTAGTAATGTTCTACATAGGG
This sequence comes from Tylopilus aff. beelii, assembly GCA_038094295.1. Lineage (NCBI taxonomy): Eukaryota > Fungi > Basidiomycota > Agaricomycetes > Boletales > Boletaceae > Tylopilus > Tylopilus aff. beelii. Next base: position 29,031 of record JBBPTU010000116.1, read on the forward strand.
TATGGTACCCCAATGGACATTAATTGATTTAAAAAAAAGGTAAGTGGAGAAAGGGTCCCCTCCCTTTGTGTGTAAGGCGTGCTGAACTCTGGCTCAAGTATGAGCTCAGTCTGAGGAAGTCATCCTCATGCACAGAGTGCCAGTGCATGAGGTTGCAGTGTGATCACCTTGATGTAGAGAGAAAGAAGTGAAAGAAGAGATGCCTAGCAGAAGAGACAGAGGAGTGGATTCCAAGGAAGAAGAGGAAGATGGGCTTGGAAGAGGCAGAGGACATTGAGGTAGTAGAGGCAGGGCTGAGTGAAGTCCAGGCAGTCCCCTTGGAGCAGGGGGATTACCTCTGGGTCATCACAGAGGTGATTATTAGTATATGCAAGGCAATGGAGGGGATGCATTCAGCAGTCAAGGAGCAGAATAATATCCTCTCCTGCCATCTCCTTGCCTTGGAGTTCCTCAAAGCAGAGGAGATGTATGGGTTGGAGGTGGGATCATCAGAGATGGGGAGTGGAGACAAGGAGAAGATTGGTGTGGAGTTGAAAGATCTGAGAGAGGAACAGAGGGAAGCACAGAGGAAGCAGGAGAAGAAGAAGAAGGGGTCAGTGGAGGAGTGAAAGGAGAAGTTGTTGGATGGCTCCACTTAGATATTAATAAGTTACAGTTTGTATAATTCAGAGTGTCATAATGTGATTATCAAAGAAAAGTCTGAATTCCAGAGCTGCTGGAGTAATGCTGTTGCTTTTTAGAATGAATCTTATAGAAACTAGCAGATCTATAGAGAGATACACTCCCAAGGGCCAATCTGAACCAGCACTAGATATCCTAACAACAGAAAATACCTAGGTGAATAGTGAATGAATGTAACAAGTACAAACTACTATAATGTGTTACCACTTTAGCAAAATGGATACCTGGTTGTTCTTTCTATCTCCAAATCTAAGTTCCTAAGAGGTAAGGGTTGGCACTTACCTAGTTATGTGTTGTGTTGACAGAGGTCTTGCTACTCTATCAATTGGAGGTGTATAGGCTTGTAGAGGATCCTATGTAGGTGGTAGACCTTTAGTTCCTAAGTGCCTTGAGTTCTATTGAGAGTTTGGCCTGATATGGGGTTGATTTCCTAATAAGGCCATGGGATAGCTTATATAATGTAAGCTGTGTTGGATTATATGCCTGCTTTATGGGAGAGCTGAATGCAAGAAAGTTTGAACTGCAGGAAAGTATGACTAAGTTTTCCCACAAGCTCAAGTTGAGGTCTTGATCACCTGATTGATTGTCTATATAAGGTGGGTCTCTAAGCAGATTAGTCAGGCCAAATATTCTTGCACTCAATTTGTGCAAGTTATGATGTTAGCTAGCAATGCTACACTAACCACTTGGTAGAGTAATATGTCAGAGTAGTGCACTGCATACAGAAGTAGGTTCCCATGCATCAATGTGGGAAAGAGTTTGTATACACCTATGTATAAGAGGTCTAGTACACTACCTGTTCCTAGGTAGCTACTGAAGTGTTGCTGAAAAAGTTCTTCTGGGGAAAGGTCCTTTCCCTGGGAGAGGAAATCTCAGAGGGTTGAAAGAGAAGATTATTCTTTGGCCTGGAAAATGGCCTCTATATATACTGTGTACATGTGGCTATGCTGCTACCTAGTTACCAACTTTCCCAGATCCTCTATAACTATGAAATGTGTCTCCAATATTTTTATTGGCCAAATTTATCATGTTCCTGGCAACAGGCTGTGTTCTGGAGTCTGCGGGTTGTCACCTGACAAAGGAAGGCTGTGCTGTCATGGTTACCCTGTCATGGAGACAGTGGGCTATGTTTATAGCCTTGTTTCCTTAAAGATGTTTCCAGGTTATAAAGGTATTCTTGACAACATGTTTCTAGAACATCATGTGATCTTCCATTGAATGGCTGTGTCATGGATCACTCTTCAGGGGGTAAGGTGATCACATGACTTGGTATACTAATTGGATTCTAGGTGTAGCAATAGAAGATATATATATAGTGCAGTGATGTAGTAGATAGATTGAAATAGGCATATCTCAAGAACTAATGGTTGGAAAATTCAGATATTTTGAGGGTAGGTAGCTAAATATAGGGGCTATCCTCATGTAAGATATGGAGTGGAATGAATGGTTAGTTCTTGAGGTAGAAGGAAAATGGTAAGATCTGCCCCAGATTTCATCTGGTGCAGGTCATCTGCAGGAAATGGATTACAATCGTCCTCAATTGTACCTTTAGGAGCTTATTAGTGGAAGCATCTTCTGCTCCATTAATCCCAAGCACTTGCACTGCAAGCTCTGGGCTTGCAGAGTTCATAGGGGTATCATATTGTGGCTGCTCAGGTTCCTTTGCTTGAGGGTTCTGTAGAGCTTCTCTTGCCTCTGTCATGGCTTGGAGTACTCTCCCCAACATTGTTTCTGTCACCCTTTGCAAAGGTTGGCAGAGGGAATTGATTAAGTGCTTGTGAACTGTTGCTGCTCTTTGTCCAGGATTGTGGTGATGCATTTCTTCTGACAAGGCATTGAGATATCTATTTGCATACCGGGTGATGTAGTAGATCTATCTGCAATAGTTACAGTCCCAGGCTATTATGGCTTCTCCAGTGTGAGGGCCTCCCAGGTAGAATCTGACCTCAGCATGGTATTGGTATGGTACTGGATCATAGGCATAGTTGTGCTCTGGCCTTACTTCAGCTAGATTAGTAGCATGATCTACAAGCTTTCTATGTGCAAAAGAAAGTAGGTCATACATCAAGGTCCTGATCAAATTGAACTTGTCCACTGTCATGTATTCAATTTCATGTATAGGTTCTGCCATTATGATGCAGTAGGGAGGCTAGTAATCTCTCAAGAGCACTTTAGTTATTCAAATTGTAGTAGCTAGTACTTAAGGAGGCTACTGAGGAGATTCTGGGTCTAATGATTCTAAGGGTGGCAAGGTTATAAACATAATTGGTAGGAGCAGGCCAGTTAATGATAGCCTTGACCTTATCTTGATCAGGTTCTCATCCATTGACTTCAATGGTTTCTCCTAGGATTTGCACTTGGGGTTTGCAGATTTGGAGCTTCTTACTTGAGAAGGTTCCTCCTGCTTCCACTAGGCAATGTAGGATCCTGTCTAGATCTATGACATGTTCTCAAATGTATTATCATATGCCTGGTCTTTCAGGTAAGGTCTCTGGATTCCCATCTTTATCTGGGTAGGTTGTTAGTGGTCCATGAGTAGAAGCATCATCAATGAACACATTCATTATTCTGTTGACAATCTCTTCTTGGAAAATGAACACCATGCATTCTTGGAATTCAGAGGGTGAATTGATGAATCCAGTAGGAAGTGAAGTGATTCTAAGAAGTCCCAATGGAGTGTAGAAAGCAGTCATGTCTCGACTTGCTTCATCCATCTTGCATGCATCAAATCCCCAGTATAGATCTAACACTGTAAAGCATTTGCCTCCTAGATATTGATCTGTGAACTGGTCTAGATTCGGGGGTACAGATGACTCCTTAATACTGATTCTGTTGAGTGATTGTAAGTCATGTACAATACAAAGCTTCTTTTTGGCTTCATTCCAGGTACAGAACCATTTTGAACGATAGGGTGATTGGCAAGGTTCATAGACTCCAGCTCTTATTTTGAGGAGGAGTAAGTCTCTGACCTTGTCTCTAAGGCCAGGAGGAATGGGTATGTTCTTCTCCTGCCATGGTTGATGTGGTACATGAGGTATTTTATAAGGGCTGAAGTATGTTTCCTTTAAAGTACCTCTGTTTTCATCTTCAAAGGCAATGGCTGCCTCATTCTTGACTAGGACATATAAGAATAGATAGTTGTTGTTCATCAGGGGAAAGGAACTGGTCTGCTTGCATTTCTTGCAATAGCTTGCCCATTTGCTCCTGAGTGAACTTTCCTGTGGGTGTTGCATCTGCAAAATGATGGTTCAATGGAACATGAGTAAGCAAAGGATCATGTGGAATGGTCCTAGTAACTTTAAACTCTTGAGGTATGGGTTGGGAGATTGGTTTGATCTTCTTATCAACCCATTTGTAGGCTCCATAGCATCTAAGAGTAGAATGCTCAGGGGAGTGCATAAGTAGACCAATGGTTCCTGATTCCATATTGGGTTTTCTATGGGTAGTCTATGGTTAAATGTGGACAACTAGGGTATTGGTACTAATTGCTGGGTAGGATTCCAACTAGCTATGTGTTGGTAGGAGGTACTGTGCCCAGGACAGCTAGATAAATGTAGGGGTTGCTTACTTTGTAAGTCTTGGATATGTTATGCCACTTGCTGCTAGTTCTCATGGATTACTAGACTGACTGAGCAATGGGTACCAAGTAGATATGTAGCATATGGATCTCTCTAGGTCTTATTCTGGTTTAGCCCTTTGCTGCTTGAATTCCAATTTCAAATCTTACAGGGCAACTCTGTGCCTAGCTTTAGTCCTTGCTACTGGTGTGATGCCTGTGTGCTGTAACCACTTACAGCTAGGCTGAGCTAGACTTATTGGGTAGCATATCACATGTAGCTGTAATAGTTCATAAGGCCAATCATAATCTACACTTACAGCTAGGTTCACCTGTGTCTAGACTTATGGGTAGTTACGAGTGCCTTAGTAGTACTGATGATTCAGATACTACTGTATTGTGGGTGACAGATTGTGTTTCATCCAGGAATAGTAGCAGTGGTGTCCAAGTTAACAGTCTATTGCTCTATCCACCTCTCACAGGGAATGGATAGAGTTCTAGTCATAAGGGGTCCAGATGTGGTCTTAAACTTCCCTCCAGGGGTTTGCATTGGTGGGTCATGTAATTTAAATATAGTGGGGCAGTGATTACATCACAATAGATTACCCTATAAGCTACAGTTTTCCCTCATCAACCCTGGGTATAGCAGTCCACCAGTTGTCCAAGCTATGGTCTGATGAATCTTCATAGTGGCTAGTAGGTAGGGGGTCCAGTCTTGACTAACTCCTACCTGGCAACAATAACAGTCATGTTACCATATGAAGGCTACCATAAGGGGTGTGTGAGTGTGGGAAATGGCATATCAATTGGTATGTATGTGGGCTTGACTATGGGAGTGATAGCCAAGCCCAACAGTAGGGTGGAGTTGAGGCTCAGAAGGTTCTCTCCCACAAATGACATGGGAGGGTTGACTGAGGAGAGGAGGTCAATGATAAAGGGATGAGGAAAAAATTGGTTGAGATCACCGTCAGTGGATGAGAATGATGATGAGGGGACTGGTCCCTAGAGAGTTTCTAGGGGGGGCCAGCTTTTAAATACCTAGTCAGCCAGGCTGTGTCTAGGAAATCATACCTGGAATCTTGTGACATAGTCATGTGCATGATGTAGTTAGGAGGTGGGTGACTCACAGTCAATTGAGTTTTAATGACCATTGACCCACAGGAAAAAGGAGGTTTGATGGTGATTCTGCCAGAGTGTGTGGCAGTCACATCTTTGATGGTGATGTGTCGAGGGACCTGTCAATTAGTCTTTGACAGGTTGTGGCACCTGTCAATGTGTCATTTCGTACATAGTTAGCTTAATTGACCAATTAGGTATCTTCTGACTCTCTTTCGTGTTCAAGTTCAGGCTCGACTTTGGTTGGACAGATGAATTACAAGTACATTCATCCATACTTAGTACCATATTTCAGGTACCAGAGGTATGGGCAGCAAGGACATAGTACAAACTCAAAACATAATGAAGTATTCGACTAAGGAAAGAAAACAGGGGGTAAGGTATAGTACCTAGTCAAAATAAGTAAGAGATAAAGGAGGGGAGACATGGTAAGTATATTTAGATATTTTGTTTCCCCTCCTGTCCTTCAAAGAGGAAGGGAGGAGAGGATATTTATTGTAAGTGGAATGCAAGAAAGGATTGCCCAGAGGTGATAGTTACTCCAGGTGGTTAGTAATACAAAGGACTTACAAGATGCAACTGGGAACAAATGGTCAGCAGGTGCAAACTAGAAGGGTTAGCATAAGGTGTCTGTTAGTACATAAATGAAATGAGACAAGACGAGATGATCCCATCACTGCTCATCCTTGAGAGTGAAGGGGTTGTGAGGAGGAGGGTGAATGCTGCTGCCATAGCACATGTTGTAGTAGCAGTTGGTGATCATTTGCAGGTGCCAAGCCTTCTCAAAGATGTCATGAAGGTGTTTGGTGGTTGGTTTGTTCATAAGGGTGTGGGTGTCATCAAGGTAACAACCAAGGAGAAGGATGGTGATGAGGTCTTCGTCTGGAAGAGGACTCTGCAAAGTGAGATCAAGAAAGTGGCTGAGGTGGCCAAGGCTGTAGAATCAAAAATACCTGCATGCTGACCACAGGAATCCACTTTCCTGGATCATGAACAGCAGGTTGGTGGACAGGGTGATGTGCTGGAAGAATTTGCTGTGGTTAAGGTACACAGGAGCAAGGAGGTTACCTCACATCCCATAGATCCAGATATTGAGTTCTGCACAGTCGGTAAACTGTGCAGAAGCAAGGATGGCATGGATGGCATGGATGATGGTGCAGGCATTTTGCTGGAACCTGCATAGGTTGTCAAGAATGCCAGCTGGGTTGCCAGGTGCATGGACAAGATGGAGTTGGTAGCTGTCCTTCCTACCAAAATAGATATTGGGTGGGTAACGCACAGGCCTAGAGCTACACTGACCTACACCAGATGAAATCTGGGGCAGATCATACCATTTTCCTCCTACCTCAAGAACTAACCATCCATTCCACTCCATATCTTACATGAGGATAGCCCCTATATTTAGCTACCTACCCTCAAAATATCTTAATTTTCCAACTGTTAGTTCTTGAGATATGCCTATTTCAATCAATCTACTACATCACTATACTATATTTATTTTCTATTGCTATACTTAGAGCCCAACTAGGATACCAAGTCATGTGATCACCTTAGCCTCTGAAGAGTGATCCATGATTGATTGTCTAGATAAGGTGGGTCTCTAAGCAGATTAGTCAGACCAAGTATTCTTGCACTCAATTTGTGCAAGTTACAATGTTAGCTAGCAACACTACACTAACCACTTGGTAGAGTAATGTCTCAGAGTAGTGCACCAAATACAGAAGTAGGTTCCCACGCATCGATGTGGGAAAGAGTTTGTATACAGCTGTTGTCCCCAGCTATGTACAAGAGGTCTAGTACACTACCTGTTCCTAGGTAGCTACTGAAGTGTTTCTGAAGAAGTTCTTCTGGGAAAAGGTTCTTTCCCTGGCAGAGGGAATCTCAGAGGGGTGAAAGAGAAAATTATTCTTTGGCCTGGAAAATGGCCTCTATATACACTGTACTGTGTACATGTGGCTATGTTGCTACCTAGTCATCAACATTTCCAGACCTTCTGTAACTATAGAACCTGTTTGCACTATTCCTATTGGCTGAATTTATTGTGTTTCTGGCAACAGGCTGTGTTCTGGAGTCTGTGGGTTGTCACCTGACAAAGGAAGGCTGTGCTGTCATGGTTACCCTTTCATGGAGACAGTGGGCTATATTCATAGCCTTGTTTCCTTAGAGATGTTTCTAGGTTACAAGGATATCCTTGACATCAAATTTCTAGAACATCATGTGACCTTCCATTGAATGGCTGTGTCATGGATCACTCTTCAGAGGCTAAGGTGATCACATGACTTGGTATCCTAGTTGGGCTCTAATTGTGTAGTAGATAGATTGAAATAGGCATATCTCAAGAACTAATGGTTGGAAAATTAAGATATTTTGAGGGTAGGTAGCTAAATATAGGGGCTATCCTCATGTAAGATATGGAGTGGAATGGATGGTTAGTTCTTGAGGTAGGAGGAAAATTGTATGATCTGCCCCAGATTTCAACTGGTGCAGGTCAATGCACGTGACTGTTCCCATCACACTTGCTGTGCTGGTGATGGACAAGGTTGCAGAGGAAACATGTTAGTAAGAATATCACCACCACAACAGGTGGCATAGGATACTATCCTGAGAAGGGAGATGGGTCATACTTGTTGTTGTGCTCTTGAGGCATGGGCAGCTGGTTGGCTGGGAGGCAAATGATTTGATGGCTTTTGCTCCCATTGAAGATTCCCTTGATGAATGGGATGGGGAGGAAGCAGGAGGGAGCACTGGTGTGCACCTCTCCATACTCGAAGCCTGGTTCAGGCAGGGTATTTGACATGTTGGATTTGTTGAGGGGGTTGACATGAACTTCAGGGCCAGTAAGATCAGGCTGGGGGTAATCATCTGCAAAATCCCACGTATTGTTTCATCAGTACAGGATCTTGTATTCCTTGTCATCCTTCCCATCTGCATTGTCCTTGGAGGTGATGGTTGGTCCCTCCTTGTCCTCAGTGTCCATCTGGGTTGACATGGTTTCAAACAAGTCTAGGGTGGGATACCATGGCTTCTTGATAGCAACACAGATCCCAGATGGGGGGGAGGAGTTGTTGGAGCTAGCGTCTGATAGGCACTTGGCACTAGGCAAGAGCAGGGGTAACCCATGGGTACCATGGCTCATACTCCTACCCCTACCCCTGAATATTGGTACCCTTACCCAGGGGTAAGGGTATTGGCCAAAACTGGCTAAGGGATACCCTTACCCATACCTCTGAGTGGTATACCCAGGGGTATTACTGTAATAACATATAAATATACTGGATACAATGTATTAATACTAATGTTATATGATATTATAGTTATAATATAAGCCATCTAAGTGTCAACAGCCTTTAAATACATTGAATAGCATTATTCTTTGTCAAAAATATTATTTCTATCTTACCCCTATCTTACCCCTACCCATACCCCTCCTATACCCCCGGCATAACCCCTGGGGGTTACCCATACCCCTGCACCTGCCTACTTGGCACAGTAAGTACCTGTCATCCTGTGCACATTGCAGTCTTCCCTATCCTTGTTGCAAAGATGGATGGAAATGGGGTTGCCAGGTTTGGTGGTAAGTTCCTGGGTGCTCTTGGTAAGCTGCTTGATGGTGGCTGTGTCCTTGTGGTCCTGCTTGAGAGAGGTGGGCTGGGTGATTTTCTGTCAGTGCAGGATGTCTGCCCTGAGAGCCGTCCACTGAGCTCTTCTTGCTCAGGAGGGTGAGGTCTATGAAAGAAACATGTACCACTCTGGGTGGCCAAGTTGCTGGAGTTGTCAGGAGATGAGCACACTGGCCTTGCTCCAGCAGGATGGAGACAGGGTGAGGACCAGTCCTGAAGTCCCAAGCCTTAATGGGAGGGAGGTCGTGAAGGATCTTCACCTCTTCATGAATGGTGTTGAGGAGTGGGAGTGGGCTAGAGGAGGGAGAAGCAGTGAGCTGACCACAGAAGTAGTGCTCATGGAGGTTGAGGTAGTTGGGTAGGAAGGGGAGGTGATTGAAGTCCCCATCCTTGTGAAGAAAGATGGTGAAGGGGATGGGGGACACAATCTTATGGGCATCATTGAAAAGTGTCATGGTAGGAAATGAAATGAAGTGCCCAATCTGGAGTGAAGTGATCAGTGGCAGCTCCATGGAGATCATGTAGCAAAGTGCTAAAGCATCATCAATGTTTTGCATGAGATGTTGAACTCCAACATACTGCATGGAGTTTAAGATAAGGAGGTGGGCACTGCAATTGCTGAATGGCACAGTGATAAGGGTGAGGGTATCACTAACACATATGTTAGGGTAAAGCTCTGCATGCTTAGGGGCATCCCTGATGGGGACATCTGGATTGGGGTGGAATGTCATGTGGTAGACATCCTGCAAGGTGCTGGACATTCTTGAGAAAGCAAGGTTGTTCCATTCCTTGAAATTGTAAGTCTCTTTATACTTTGAAGAATCTCCATATTCAGGCCAGTGTATGTCATTGAACATTGTCTCATATTTACTTCCTTCCCCTACTACTACTATATTATAGCTGTGGACAGGGGACTTTGTGTGGCAGTTGGTCAATGTCCCCAAATAGGTGACAGCTTGACAGCTGACACTGCTTAGATTGACAGCTCAGTGGCTGTTGTCATTGCCTGTCACATCACTGTTGTTGGGCATAATTAAGCTCTCAACTACCCAATTTGGGTCTCCATTCACATGGGTGAACTGGAGGAATGTGCCCTTGGGGCATTCATCTATTGATGCGAGGTTCTGGTGTTGCCAGCCTCACCCAAGTAATACTGGTGGTGGGCAGTTATCTGAGATCCAGAGTTTACCCCAGGTTTTCATTCCTCTGACTACTAACTCTAGGAATGGTATGTAGCCTGTAAGTACACTCTTGTGACCACTTGCATCTGTTAATTCAATGGACCTACTGATGTTCACTGCAATGCCAGTGGTATGATGCCATGCTGATCACCTAATTAAGTTAACCTTACTTCCAGAGTCAATGACAGCTGTCACTGTCACATGTCCAAACTCCACTGGCACTTTGACAAGCAGAGTTTGAGGGTGTGACTTGGCTGTCAATCGGCTATTGCCACTGCTGTTGATCCCAATATGGTGTGATGTGGCATTTGGGACTGGCCCAACAGCCACTTGCTTGGGCTTGATTTGGTTGGCCAGTAGGGTACTCAATTGCCTCGAGCTGCCCAATACTTCACCAGTGGTAAGACTGATCATAGTACGTAGTAGTTTATTAGCTAGCGTCAATTTGGTCTTTCAAACTGAGACTCTGGGCTTTGCTGGTTTGGCTAGCTCCTTTTGAATTGTCCTGTCAATGACTCAGAAGGCACAGGACCTATTCTAGATCTCTCTTCCCAGTCCACTCCTTTCTCACTATCATGCTGTGGGGTTCTTTCCTTGTTTTGTCCTTCATCTTGACATCAACATCCTAGTCTATCAGTCTACGTGGGTCACACACCTTCGGCAGGTGTACTTCGCTTAGTACCATCTTGTCATGCTGACTGAGCAGGTGAGGTAGGTCATTCCTCTTGTTTACCCTAATTGACAGTTCATTTACAGGTTTCTCTTCTCATCAGAGGAGCACTGGTCCTGACAGTTGAGTAAGTTGTGCTGCAGAATCATTGTTGATGGGTACCACCTCATTTCTTCCTGGTTTAACTATTCCTGACAATTCCTTTGCAGCATTGTTCTCGAACTTTCGATGGGACAGTGGTATGTACACCCTGTTGAAGACTTCTTTCCTTGTTGCCCAGGTCCCCTTCTCGGTATGTTCAACAGCATAAACCTCCCATGCTTGGGGATCAAGTTCATTACCCTCAGAGTCATCTCTGTTCATTTCAGTGATGTATTCACAGTCAAGGTAAGATTTCTCATTGTACCCTTCATCCTTTCAGTTGCTCACATCAGGCACTACATAGAATGCCTTGCCACGTTTGTAGGGATGGTTAGCAACTGTCACCAAGTTCAACTGATGGGACTGATGCTCTCAGCCTCCTCACATAGTGTAATACACATCAATCAGGCTCTCTCCTTCCTGCCTCTCAAATGGAATGTCTGTGCCAGGTAAGCACATCATTCCCCTTTTGTTTTTGGTGATCATTCCTTGACTGATTAGATCATTCAGGACTCAACAATCCTGAGTACAATGTGTTGTACTCAGGCATCCCTTGCAGCATTGGAATGGTATGTGAGGCAGCCTTGTAGTGTACTGGTCATGCCTGTTACCTTGTACCTCTGTAGTCTGTGTATGTACTCTGTTGTCATTACAAATATTAGTTGACTTGCCAACCCCTTTCTGTGTAAGTTGGACATCAGGTTTAGCAAAGATCTCTGCTATAAGAGATTTTCTTTCTACTGCAGCTAGGTATACTCTTGCATAGGCAGGTGAATGGATGTCAAGCTTTTCCATCTTGCTGATAAGGTCATCCATTTCTTGATCACTCACTGATGCTGGGTTCCTTTTAGCTTTCTGATTAGGGGTATTGGACTTGTTTCCCTTAGAGAATGTCTCAGAGGCTTTGAATCTTCTAGATCTAGTAGTCTTCTTGCCTTTGGATTTCTCCTTGGACTTATTAGTTGTGGTTGAATATTCCTCTTCATTATCAGAGGAGTCTGAGTCACTAGAGGATTTTGTGTTAGTATCAGTACTAGTTTCACTATCCTCTATATCACTGTATCTTGAGTGACCTGGTGCTCTTCAGGTATCAAACCATTTCCTATGGAATAATTGTTCCATAGCTCCCTTTACCTCCTTCATGGAGTAAGGGTGTGTTAGGTCCTTGGTAGTATTGCCTGCAAGAAGGCAAGTCTCTATCTTGTCCTTGATCTTGCTTGGAATACCTAATCAAAAGTAAATTTCATAGTCATTACTGCTGATTACCTTTTCATCCTTGAGCCATTTGGCTATCAGTGTATACTTCATATATATTGCTTCCACTTAGATAGTGTAGCAATAGGTTTCTTTGCACTCTTGTGGATGAATCTCTGTAAATCCCCACCGAATAGTGGGTGTTACAGGCTGGGAAAAGATCTACATTCAATACAATGAGTTGAATCACACTATTGATCAAGCTACTGAAGCATTGGTAGGCACAGGACTCCTCAGCACCTTAGAGTGGGACATGTTCCTAGTCTATCCAATGGGAGATTTGAATGTAGGAAGCCCAACCACAGAGTAGCTGGGTACCTATTTCTTTTGCATTGCTTTCACTTCCTCTTTGGCTCCCGATCTGATCTTATCTTGTACAGTGCTATACGGACTATGTAGATAGCTGCCAACTGCAGTCCGCAGTCCACAGTATGTACTTCCTTTCATCTTTCCTTGTATGCTTGCATTGCCTTCGGATGCAGCTTGTAGTCTATACTTTCTCAGACACTCCCTCTCCTCCTACCAGTTCTCTCATATTGGTAGTTGTTTCCCATACTCATCCAGTTACATATAAAAGTGCCACTATCAGCACCCATGTACTCTAGTTAGATCTACACAATCATAGCATAACTTACTCATGCTGCTCAAGCAAGCAAGGACTTCATGCTGGCAAGGAATCATCATACTTGCATCATCATCGCTCTAGCTTTCTCATATTTGATTAGACTCTTCTTTCAAGTGCTAGTGCTTCTACTTGTGGACATAGCAGCATGCTATCATGTTAACAGTGGATGTCAGTATGATCAGTATAATAGTAATCTAGTAACTGGTCCTGTAGTCCTGTCCAGTTATTATTCTTGTATTCAGATAATACATTGATGAGACAAGTCACCTCAGTACTTGTGTACAGGGTGATGTTCTGACATTTCTCCTTGTCATTGGTGATGTTGTGATCTGCAATGAGTCTTTCATACTGGTGGAGAAAGCTATGAATTCTCTTGTAACTTCCTCTGAACTTCTCTGGAGCATTCCTGCTCCTGTCACTAGGTAGATATTGATTGGTAGCTGTACTCATGCTAGCAGGCTGGGCTAATGGTTGTGGTGGTGATGAGTATGGAGCTATGTTGATGATTAAGGCAGTGGGAGATACTCAACCACTATAAAGGGTGTACTAACTGTTGGTTACCTATAAATATGCATAGAGTTGATGGTAAGTTAAGGGTAACTTGAAGCTTGATGGTTATAGAATTGATGCCAACCCCTCATGGTGGGCTCCAGTTGTCACTTCTTAGAATCTTATAGACACTAGCAGATCTATAGAGAGATACACTCCCCAGGGCCAATCTGAACCAGCACTAAATATCCTGACAACAGAAAATACCTAGATGAATAGTGAATGTAACAAGTACAAACTACTATAATGTGTTACCACTTTAACCAAATGGATACCTGGT
>JBBPTU010000117.1:0-17728 GCA_038094295.1 Tylopilus aff. beelii
GCGCGGTGGTCGACGACCGGGGGGCGGAAGGGCAAACAGGCTGGGTTGTTCGAATGGGTGTGCAACGTGAACCCCGGGACAGAGGTATTAAAAGCCGTTTGGGAGGTGTGTGCGCCACAGGACATGAACCTGTTGGAACAAGCGCATTCCTAGCATGCGCGTGCTCTTCGGCTACGCTCGAGCACTGCCTTGGCTAGCACTGGGTTGCACGGTTCAACGGCAGGGTCATGCGTCAAAAGGGTCACAGTCCTATAGCCGATGATGCACCTACCACGATAGAACTAACGCGACTCTTGATCTTGTTTCAGTCAGAAACTGCGCCACGACGCAGATGAACGGTTGATAGCACATTCATGCCTGCCAACGGACCGGACCTAGACGCATACGATCAACTCACTTACTGCAACTGACATAAACAGTGACAGAATCCCATTGCGGTCATTGCCTCAAGCTAGTAAGGCGTGTGTTCCTTTATCGATAAGCTTGAGGTAACTTGTGAGTGACGTACAACTTGAACTTGCTCGTTCAATGCGCTGTGGCGCTAAACACTCGGATGATAAATCATGATCTTAGCAACCATCAACCTCGAAACTGCAGGATAACAGGCTGTGCATGATCAACGGCTTAATAGGTTAGAGGGGCAACAAGGATTCCTTCCCGTCGGGTGGCACGACTTCGGTACAAGGTATCCATATGTACCCCAAAGTCTTAACCCCGTCTGTATCATCAATCAAACACACGGTAATATCAAAGTAGGGCGTCGACGTGTTGTGCGAGAAATACATGGAGTAGCCTGGGCATGCGCGAACGCTGATTGCGAGCCATTCGTTGGCAGTGATAGTCTTGCCCAGTAGCCACGCTGCGCAATCGAGATATGCCATCTTAGAGATGACGGTAATGAATCATTGCCGTGGCATGAGCAAGTCCAAAACCAGTGCTTAATTCCATCAGGAATTACGGCTTTATTGCAGGGCTATGACAAGGAATGAAACTAAGGCTCCGCGCGGCAAAGAAGTGCCAGTCGTGCTAGACAAGGAGAGAAAGTAGGGTCGACGAACCATTATAGAAAGTGCCTCAACCCTCCCAGAGGTATAAATGGCTAGACTTGAAGCAGAGGGTAGCCTGGTAGGTCCACTACCATATCATTATCAGACAAGCCAAGTGCGAAATATGCAACCAAAGTCACTTTACACATACCTCCGTCTCACTTGGCTCTTGCTACTTTTGGCTGCAAGTCTAGCCGTAGCAAACCCTATACCGGGTCTTCCTCTCCAAGAACTTGCGGGGAGTGAGCAGATCGGGCACGGACACCAGTGTATGGGTTATTTTTTGGAGCATGAGATGGAAAATCGTTAAGACTGACTCGTGAAAAGGTATCCTTGCGTGTCACGACGACTCAGAAAGCTTGAAAGATATCAAAAAAGGACTCCAAGGCCAAGGTCAGTCGCATTGGAGTGAGAACTTAGTAACTGATCTATACTGAGAAAAGGACTTGACCCAAGCGAGGATGCAAGTCCAGGCCGGGGTGGGTACGGCGGGTAAAGCAATCCCTTGAAGTACGTCCAGAAAAGACAGAACATATTTGTATCAAACGTGAATATCATTAATAATTGAGATTTGGAGACAACTTGCTGGACGCTATTTAGTGTCTTTGCCACGAATTGTAGTGTTCAGGTTGGCTCACCCGGTCCGAAAAGCGAATTTACAGAAAATGGTGCAGTACTATCATATATGGTGAGGTGCGACAGGAAGAACAACAACAAACGTATGATGAGGATGCTTGAAGTGCACCCATAGTTGTCGACTTCATGGTGGGGTTAGATCTCATTTCTCATTCCCCATGCCAGCACTGGCCGAGCTTATATGTTTAAATCTCCATCATGGTTAGCCGAAGGAATGACTCTCACTTTTGCACTGCCTTCAATGAAGCTTAGAAGAGACGCTCCCGGGCCAGTTCCAGTCCGGTAAATCTCTTGGACACTGAGTTCGATGCATATCATAATGCAAAACTTCGGCCCGTTTCCCTTGGCGCGCACGCCAGTGCTCTTCCGAGGCAATTCCACGCACCAGCATCAGAAGAACCAGATTTGGGTATAGTGGTTTGTCACAGGCCTTGGGGTCCTGATACACCTTCGTGGCTTTCTTCGGTGCAGACCACATCGTCCCCTGTTTGACAGTACCTTCTTGGTCCAGTATGTCGTGCCGGAATCCATTGAGTCTCCTGTACTCATCCACCCGCGAGGAAACATTAGCTGGCCCTCGGTTCATCTAAGCCGCTCCGAGTATCTATATAGGTCGCGAAGCACAGGCATGAATCTACGGTCCTTGCTCCAATATATCCCAGGCATATATCCGCTTTCATCGGTGAAATGATTATTCAGTGAACCTCGCATTTTGCCGTCGCCTCACCTCGGAAGAAAGTCATGCGACAGTATATAAGATCTGACCTGCGCATGTCTCCATCACCTGGTACGCTATGTCTGCGGAGTTTGACATCATCTTCGCTGGAGGTGAGCAATTGCACTCTTATTCGTGGCGACCTGCTCATTCATTGATTCCAGGCGGAACGACTGCGTGCGTTGTTGCAGGGAGATTGACTGCCGCCAACCCCTCCCTTAAGATCCTCGTTGTTGAAAGTGGGGAACATACCCGCGATGTCCCTACCCATGTCCAACCTTGCAGATATCTCCACAACCTGGCCCCGACGAGTAACTCTGTCTCTTTCAACGTTGCTAAGCCGAGCCCATATCTCAACGGGCGGTCTGCTATTGTGCCATGTGGGCGGGCTGTAGGAGGTGGTTCTGCTGTCAACTGTGAGTTGTTGCGTTGCAAACCATCGATCCTCGTTGTTTAACCTACTTCGTGGTCTTAAATACAGGGATGCTATACATGCGAGGTTCTGCATCCGACTACGATGATTGGAATGCATTTGGTGACAAAGGATGGAGCTTCGATGAACTTCTTCCCCTCATTAAAAAGGTAAATGAGACTTGAAAATCCCATGACGAAGTACATTCATAATCGCATGTGTAGGTTGAAACGTTCAACCCGATATCAGACAGACCTACCCACGGTTACTCAGGACAGATCCAAATCTCTGTCCCTGGACCAGGTTTCCAGATCGGGAAGCAGTTTTTGGATGTGGCCAGGGTATACGATCAGGCCCGTCCACAGGTCGAGGATAATACGACCTTCAAGATCGCCGACGCATACAGTGTGGGTATCTTGGCTTCGTCGACGTGAGGAATTACCTATTTACTTCATCCCAGCCTTCCTTTAAGTGAGCAGTAAATGGGCAGAGAAAAGACAAATCCACATGCTAACACCCATCTATCAAAGATATGTCCACCCCGTGACTGGGAGACGGTCCGATGCTGCATCTGGGTACCTGTATCCTCATGCAGAAAATCCCAACGTTAAGATAATAGTCGGAATGCGTGTCAAGCGCGTCACTATTGAGTGTGTGCACCCGAATATGAGATGGATAAACTGACTCGCATTGACGATAGGAATGGACGTGCCGTCGGTATCGAGTACACGAGAGGTGTCAGCGATGAACTTTTCAACGCGAAGGCTAGCAAGTTGGTGGTAGTTTCCGCAGGGGCCTTCGGGTCGCCATCAATTTTGGAAAGGTCGGGAATTGGTGCGCCGGCGGTGCTGGAAAAGAACGGCATTCGTGTCTTGGTTAATCTACCTGGCGTTGGAGAAAACTACCAGGGTATGCTTACAATACCATAGAGGGCACTTAGTTGATACTGACACGGTATTCTTACAGATCATTTAGGCATTTGTCCGGCATTCTACGCACCGAGCGAGACCGAAAGCATGGACGATGTGTGGAACGACCCGCAAGCGATTACTGGTGAGTGGCGACCGGTTCAGTCGTTCCGGGTTCTATTCAACGTGGGTACAACAGCGTATCTCCCAGAGTGGGAAAGAAACGGGGCTGGAAAAATTGCTCACAAGTCGGCCATATATTTGGGTTGCTCTCACGGATGCTCAATATGTATTTTCGTTACAGCGGTGTGGAAGCCACAGTGAAAGTTCGTCCAACGACGGCCCAACTGGCATCTGGTGGGCCCGCATTACAGTCGCGATGGGAGGAATTCTTTCTTCACCGTCCTGACAAACCATTGGCTATAATTGTGCCATTTTCTGGGCAAGTCACTGTTGTGTTCCTCGTGGACAAACCATCCATACTGACATCATATCGGACCAGTTTCCCATTGAATCCGACTTACTCCGCGGTAGTCGGTCGTAAGATCTTTTCGGTGTTCTATTATCTTGTAAGGAGAAGCACCCACGCTCTGGACGTCTCCCTCTCTGATATATTAACATTCAAGACGTACCCAGAATCAATCGGTAGCGTGCATATCACATCTGGCGAAGATCCAAACTCCCCCCTGGAATTTGACCCCGATTATTGCTCCAAGTACGCCTCATTGTTCCAGGCTGCGATGCGGTGTAACCATGACAATCGAGTTCAGGCCCAGTGACGTCGTTCAGCTGAGTATAATGTACAAAATGACGCGCGAACTAGCTAGGCGGATACCTGCATACCGGGGAGAGGCGGCTGCGCATCATCCGAAGTATCTCTCTGGGAGTCCTGCTGCTTGCAAGGAGACTGATGACCCGGTGCCGATCGACGGACCGGATATCGTTTACTCTGACGCAGACGACGAAGCGATTGATAAATTTACTCGCGATAACGGTGAGTATTCCTACCTAACCGGCCTTGTTATTGATCTCTGAAACCTCATAGCGAACACGACCTGGCATTCGGTAAGTTCCTAGGTGTTATCCGAATGCTATCATCAAACGCATTGATGTAGTTGGGGACGTGCGCCATGAAACCCCGTGAGCAAGGAGGAGTGGTCGATGAGCGCCTGAATGTGTACGGCGTAGAAGGGCTCAAGGTCGCAGGTACGGCAAGAGATTATCCACATCCCGCGCATACTCTTCTCACTGATGACGTGTTCTCTAGACTTGTCCATCTGCCCGTCCAACGTTGGAAATGTATGTCACAGTCTTTCATTACGATGTTATGATTCATTAAAGTTGCTGACCGTCTGTTGTGTTGATATCGCTAGAATACATACTCTACTGCACTATTGGTCGGGGAGAAGGCAGCGACCATTATTGCTGAGGACCTAGGGATTGCTCTGGGGTGACAACTGAAGGTATGAGAGTTCTGACTCGAAAGTTTTTGATCTGGACTGCGTTGTTTCATATGAATGTAAACGAGCTCGACGTGAAGTAGCGAATGGTATCTGTACTGCTTCCCTTCAGGTTAATGGCCAGAGCCCTGAATCCAGTACAAGATTCAGTGTCCCGTGGACCTGATTCCATCGAGGTTTTTCTTCGTGTTCATTCTGCACCTTGAGTTTCACCTGCGCGCCGATAGACTCAACTTTACCCTGGCAGACAGATACAAACAGTCAGCTGCGAAGGGAGGAGAATCAAAGGGGAGGGTATGACTCATCGGTAGTACAAGGGCAGAGTAGGACGCGGGAAAACGAGCTTGAACACGACCATCAACACCAACCATGTGAGCCGCACAATCCACGAGAGTATCGGAATGAGTTGAATCTTTGGTCTCCGCTTGGATGGGATGCCAGCAATATTATAGTGGGACCTGCCGACGTTCGCACCGCCGTCCCAATCTCGTAGGACTTTCCATTTTCCACGCGCCAGCATCGGAATAACCATCCAGTCTACTGCTTGACTGTACCTTCCGAGTCCTGGGCCACTGGCAGTAGGTCGCGTCGAAAGCCACTGAATCTTTTGTACTCATCCACTCTCGAGGAAACATTAGCCTGCCTGCGGTTCATTCAAGCCGTTTCGAGTATCTATATAGGACGCGAAGCACATGCAGGAATCCATGCTTCCTGCACCAATATATCCCAGGCACACATCTGCTTTCATCAGTGAAATGCAGTCAGCTTCGCATTTTGCCGTTTCTTCACCTCGGAAGAAAGTCATAAAGCATCACATAAGTTGAGCTCCGACCTGTGCATCTCGCACTCTCCTTCACCTGGTATGCTATGTCTGCGACGTTTGACATCATCTTCGCTGGAGGTGAACAATCGCACTCTTATTCACGGCGACTTGCTCATTCATTGATTCTAGGTGGAACGACTGCGTGTGTTGTTGCAGGGAGATTGACTGCCGCCAACCCCTCCCTTAAGATTCTCATTGTCGAAAGTGGGCAACATACCCGCGATGACGCTATCCACGTCCAACCTTGCAGATCTCTCCACCACCTGGCCCCGACGAGCACCACTGTCTCTTTCAACGTTGCTAAGCCGAACCCATATCTCAACGGGCGGTCTGCTATTGTGCCATGTGGGCGGGCTGTAGGGGGTGGTTCTGCCGTCAATTGTAAGTGATTGCATTGCAATCAATCAATCTCCGTTGTTTGACCTGTTTCCTCCGTATGCCTACTTGTTGGTCTTAAATGCAGGGATGCTATACATGCGAGGCTCCGCATCCGACTACAATGATTGGAATGCGTTTGGTAACAGAGGATGGAGCTTTGATGAACTTCTTCCCCTCATTAAAAAGGTAATGTGACTTCAAAACGCTATGACGAAGTACATTCATAATCATATATGTAGGTTGAAACATTCAACCCGATACCAGACAGACCTACCCACGGTTACTCCGGGCAGATCCAAATCTCTGTCCCTGGACCAGGCTTCCAGATCGGGAAACAGTTCTTGGACGTGGCCAGGGCATATGATCGGACACGTCCACAGGTCGAGGATAACACAACTTTCAAGATCGCAGACGCATACAGTGTTGGTATCTCGGCTTCGTCAGCGTGCAGAATCATCTATTTACTTCATTCCAGCCTTCTTTCAAGTGAGCAAATAAGTGAGCAAAGAAAAGGCAGGTTCGCATCCTAACACCTATCAATCGAAGATATGTCCACCCCGTAACCGGGAGACGGTCCGATGCTGCATCTGGTTACTTGTATCCTCATGCAGAAAACCTGAACTTGAAGATTATCGTCGGAATGCGTGTCAAGCGTGTCGTTATTGAGTATGTACACCCGAACGTGAGGTGGATGAATTAACTCAGGTTGACGATAGGAATGGACATGCCGTCGGTATCGAGTACGCGGCAGGTGTTGGTGATGAGCTTTTCAGAGCAAAGGCTAGCAAGCTTGTGGTCGTTTCTGCAGGGGCCTTCGGTTCTCCATCAATATTGGAAAGGTCAGGGATTGGTGCACCGGCTGTGCTGGAGAAGAATAAAATTCGTGTCTTGGTTGATTTACCTGGCGTCGGAGAAAACTACCAGGGTATGCTTACAATACCACAAAGGGGACTCAGTTGATACTGACACGGTATTCTTACAGATCATTTAGGCATTTGTCCGGCATTCTACGCGTCGGGTGAGACTGAAACTATGGATGATGTGTGGAGCGACCCGCAGGCGATCGCTGGTGAGTGGCAGCTAGCTCAGTCGTACGAAGCTCCGTTCAACGTGGGTGAGGCAGCATATCTCCCAGAGTGGGAAAGAAACGGGACTGGCAAGATTGCTCACATGTCGGCTATATATTTGGGTTGCTCTCACGGATGCTCAACATGTATTTTCGTTACAGCGGAACGGAAGCTACAGTGAAAGTTCGGCCAACGACAGCCCAACTAGTATCCGGTGGGCCCGCATTACAGTCGCGATGGGAAGAATTCTTTGTGCACCATCCCGACAAACCATTGGCTATAATCGTGTCACTTTCAGGGCAAGTTACCGTCGCGTTCCCTGTAGGCAAGTCATACGTGCTAACATATCGGACCAGCTTCCCATTGAATCCGGCCTACTCCACGGTAGTCGGTCGTAAGATCTTTGCAGCGATCTACTACCTCGTAAGGAGAAGCATCCTCATTCTTGTCATCACCCTCTCTGACATATATTAACATTCAAGATGTACCCAGAGTCCGTCGGTAGCGTGCATATCACGTCCGGCGAAGATTCGAACTCCCCCCTGGAATTTAACCCCGACTATTGCTCCAAGTACGCCTGGTTGTTCTCGGTCATGATGGAGCGTAACCGTGGAGTCCAGGCCTGGTGATGTCGCCCAGCTGACTCTACTGTACAAGATGGCACGCGAACTAGCTAGGCGGATGCCTGCATACCAGGGAGAGGCGGCTGCCTATCATCCAAAATTTCTCCCCGGGAGTCCTGCTGCTTGCAAGGAGATTGATAATCCGGTGCCGATCGAGGCTCCGGACATCAATTACTCTGATGCAGACAACGAAGCGATCGAGAAATTCACTCGCGATAACGGTGAGTATTCCTGCCTGACCAACCTTGTTATTGATCTCTCAAACCTTTTCTTCACCATAATCGCAGCGCAAACAACCTGGCATTCGGTACGTTCTCAGATGTCCCCGTCTTTCGAATGCTATCGTCGAACGCGTTGATGTAGCTTGGGACATGCGCCATGAAACCCCGTGAGCAAGGTGGAGTGGTCGATGAGCGCCTGAATGTGTACGGCGTAGAAGGGCTCAAGGTCGCAGGTACGACGCCAGATTAACTCCGTCCTGTGCATACAGTTCTCACTGACGATGTGTTTTCCAGACTTGTCCATCTGCCCGTCCAACGTTGGAAACGTACGTAACACTTTATGCAATGTTATGAATCATTGAAGTTGCCAACCGTCCGTCTTGTTCACATCGCTAGAATACATACTCCACTGCGCTGTTGGTCGGGGAGAAGGCAGCGACCATTATTGCTGAGGACCTAGGAATCGCTCTGGGGTGACAACTGAAGGTGCGAGAGTTCTGAAGTTTTTGGTCTGGATTGTAGTGTTTCATTAATGTAAATGGGCTCGACATAAAGTAGCGAATGGGATCGGTACCGATTACCTGGCTCTTCGTTATTCCCAAAGATGCTACATCATTTGACATGTTTTGCGGAGAACCTCGATCAGTATCGATGCATGACAGATCATACAGGCATCTGACGCACCACAGGCACGAGCTGGTATGGCATGCGAGTAGTGCCCCCGGGCCGGGCCAACAATATGACAGATCCGGTCCAGATGGCGGGGGTACTGCCGGTCCGAGCTATTTGTTGTCAGTGATAATCTTTCCTAGTGATCTCGACCAGAAAGTGGGTCAGAGGAGAGAAACTAAATGAGAGGCGTCGCTCGAACAAGTGTTGTAGATATAGTAACCAATACATGCAAAGCCAAGAAAGGGAATAGCCCGACTGATGCAGGTCGGGATGGGATCGGCGGGGCTGGATGACAACATAAAGAGCAAGATATGAATGGATCATAATGCATACAAGGGTCCTTGAGGTGAAAGAACGAACAGGCGCGGAGCATGCTCGCATCAAACATGGTGTGATTGGAGACAGGCTGGGTTTTGTTTAATATCTTTGTCCGGATCAACTCGCCTTGTCCGAGAACAACGAAGAGGTTAGAAACCGAGGATGTAGTGTGTCCTAGAACAGTGTACCACAAACCAAGAATATGAGCTAGTCTTTTTTCCGCGCGATTTTATCCGCTACGCGTCTATGCGCTAGAAGTCCTATGATTCACAATTGTCTCAGGTGACGCTGTGATTGACACCATATAGGAAATCTAGTCTCTCGATGACATACAACGACTCGCCTGCAGGAGTTACGGGGTCATTGCGGAGTTCTCCAATGTTACGGAACAAAGCTGTGTGCCACCTACCTGGTGTGTCGGAAATGACGGCACTGAATAGCCCACCATTGAGCAAAAACCAGTGCCAGATTACATTGCTTCACGGACGGTATTCTAAGTTCTTCGTAGGGTAGTATAAAAGCTAGACGGTAACTCATAGCCTGTCATCACGCCGTCAGAAAAGACAAGCACGAAATATGCAGCTAAAAACACCCTACCTCTATTTCACTGAGCTCTTGTTGCTCTTGATTGCAAGTTTGGTTATGGCGAACCCTATAGGATTCCCTCGCCGAGAAGTGGTGGGAAGTGAGGAACGCACAGTGCACGAACATCACATTAACTTCGAGTGTATTGATTGCTTTCGTATGGAAGATGGTAATTCGCTGACTGATTCACCAAACAGTTACTCGTTGGCACAGTGACCGAGAAAGCCTAGAGGATGAAGTCGGTAGAAGACTTGAAAGGCTGGGTCAGTGTTATTCGGATGAATGCTGTGGAACCTAACTGACACTAAGAAAAGGAACCAGGGATCCTGCAACTCCAGACGGAGGTGGCTACCACGGCGGGGAGGAATGACAAGACTGAGATACGAAGGCATCGTTATTGAGTCGATGGTTAGACCCAAGCCAGAACTCGCAGTCGGGCACTAAGGTAGCGGCTGAAACGTAGTGTATTCATGGTACAGTACTTTGGATTGTCGCATAAATGCCTCGTAGACGGTTAGGTACGACAAGAAGGTGATATTCACTCACATGCCTCACCCAGTCCTACGACGGCAACGAACGCATGATAAGGATGTTATATAGTCAAAGTGTACGCCAACTCGGCGGCGGGCAATCTGCTAGTGCAATGGGGTTACTTCAAGCATTCCCACACCCAGTGGAACGACTCGGCATCACCTTTTACACTGCCTTCGATGAATTATAAAGCTTCAAAGAGACGCTCCCCAGTTCTCCAGTCCGGTGAGTCTCTTGGACACAGGGTGATTTCAATCGGTTTGCTTCAGGGTTGGCAGTTCATGCAGTACTCGTGTCGGCACGCACGCACGTATCTCTCTCAAGATCGGGAGTGTTGTTCTGAGGCAATTCATTTCTGTCCACGCACTAGCATCGGAAGAACCACATTGGGACATAGTGTTTTGTCACTGGCCTCGGGGTCCGATACCGTACACTCTCATGGCTTTGTTCGGTACGCAGTGCGGGCCATACCGTGTACCCTGTTTAACAGTACCTTCTTGGCCCAGTAGGTCGTGTCGGAAGCCACTGAATTTCTTGTGCTTATCCACCTGCGACGAAACATTAGCCGACCCTCGGTTCATCCAAGCTGTTTCAAGTATCTCGCGAAGCACAAGCAAGAATATCCCAGGCACATATCCGCTTTCATCGGTGAAATGACAATCCTGCTAGCCTCGCATTTTGCCGTCGCCTTGCCTCAGAAGAAAGTCATGCGACAGTATATAAGATCTGACCTGTACTCTCCATCACTTGGTACGCTATGTCTGCGGCGTTTGACATCATCTTTGCTGGAGGTGAGCAATTGAACTCTCATTCGAGGTGGCTTGCTCATTCATTGATTCTAGGTGGAACAACTGCGTGTGTTGTTGCAGGGAGATTGGCTGCCGCCAATCCCTCCCTTAAGATCCTCATTGTCGAAAGTGGGCAACATACCCGTGACGTCCCTATCCACGTCCAACCTTGCAGATCTCTCCACCACCTGGCCCCGACGAGCACCACCGTCTCCTTCAACCTTGCCAAGAAGAGCCCATATCTCAACGGGCGGGCTACCATTGTTCCGAGCGGGCGAGCTGTAGGGGGTGGTTCTGCTGTCAATTGTAAGTCATTGCGTTGCGAACCATCGATCCCCATTATTTAACCTGGTTCCTCGGTATGCCTATTTCTTGGTCTTAAATCCAGGGATGCTATACATGCGAGGCTCCGCATCCGACTACGGTGATTGGAATGCATTTGGTAACAAAGGATGGAGTTTCGATGAACTTCTTCCCCTTATTAAAAAGGTAATGGGACTTCATAACGCTATGACGAAGTACATTCATAATCACATATGTAGGTTGAAACGTTCAACCCGATATCAGACAGACCTACCCACGGTTACTCCGGGCAGATCCAAATCTCTGTCCCTGGACCGGGCTTCCAGATCGGGAAACAGTTTTTGGACGTGGCCAAGGTATACGATCAAGCCCGTCCACAGGTCGAGGACAATACCACCTTCAAGATCGCCGACGCATACAGTGTGGGTATCTTAGTTTCGTCACCATGCAGAATTACCCATTTATTCTTTCCCAGCCTTCTTTCAAGTGAGCAGTAACTGAGCAAAGAAATGGCTGATTCACACGCTAACGCCCTGTCGATCAAAGATATGTCCACCCCGTAACTGGGAGACGGTCCGATGCTGCATCTGGGTACCTGTATCCTCATTCAGAAAATCCGAACTTGAAGATTATCGTTGGAATGCGTGTCAAACGTGTCATTATTGAGTATGTACACTGGAACGTGAGATGGATGAACGGACTCATGTTGACGATAGGAATGGGCGTGCTGTCGGTATCGAGTACGCGACAGGTGTCGGCGATGAGCTTTTCAGAGCGAAGGCTGGCAAGTTGGTGGTCGTTTCCGCAGGGGCCTTTGGGTCGCCATTAATCTTGGAAAGGTCGGGGATTGGTGCGCCGGCTGTGCTGGAGAAGAATAAGATTCGTGTCTTGGTTGATTTACCTGGTGTTGGAGAAAACTACCAGGGTATGTTCATAATACCGCATGAAGAGCACTCAGTTGATATTTTTACAGATCATTTAGGCATTTGTCCGGCGTTCTATGCATCGGGTGAGACTGAAACTATGGATGATGTGTGGAGCGACCCGCAGGCGATCGCCGGTGAGTAGCAGCTGGCTTAGCGGTACCTAGCTCTGTTCAACGAGGGTACGGCAGCATATCTCCCAGAGTGGGAAAGAAACGGGACTGGTAAAGTTGCTCACATGTCGGTCATATATTTGGGTCACTCTCACGAATGCTCAATGTGTATTTTCATTACAGTGGAATAGAAGCCATAGTGAAAGTTCGGCCGACGACGGCCCAACTAGCATCTGGCGGGCCCGCATTACAGTCGCGATGGGAAGAATTCTTTCTGCACCATCCTGACAAACCCTTGGCTATACTCGCACCACTTTCTGGGCAAGTCACTGTTATGTTCCCCGTGGGCAAATCATCCATGTTGATATCAGTTTTCCATTGAATCCGGCCCACTCCACGGTAGTCGGTCGCAAGACCTTCTCGGTGATCTATAATCTTGTGAGGAGAAACATCCGCCCTCTGGTCGTCTCCCTCTCTGACATGTTAACATTCAAGTTGTACCCAGAATCCATCGGTAGAGTGCACATCACATCTGGCGAAGATCCGAACTCGCCCCCGGAATTTGACCCTGATTATTGCTCCAAGTACGCCTCGTTCTTGACTGCGATGGAGTGTAACCATGACAATCGAGTCCAGGCCTGGTGATGTCGCCCAGCTGACTCTACTGTACAAGATGGCCCGCGAACTAGCTAGGCGGATGCCTGCATACCGAGGACAGGTAGCTTCCTATCATCCGAAGTTTCTCTCCGGGAGTCTGGCTACTTGCAAGGAGATTGATGACCCGGTGCCGATCGACGGACCGGATATCGATTACTCTGACGCAGACAACGAAGCGATCGAGAAATTCACTCGCGATAACGGTGAGTGTTCCTACCTGACCGACCTTGTTATTGATCTCTTGAACGTCTTCTTCACCATAATCGCAGCACAAACGACCTGGCACTCGGTACGTTCCCAGCCGTTCCAGCTTTTTGAATACTATCGCCGAACGTGTTGATGTAGCTTGGGACGTGCGCCATGAAACCTCGTGAGCAAGGTGGGGTGGTCGATGAGCGCCTGAATGTGTACGGTGTAGAAGGGCTCAAGGTCGCAGGTACGACACAAGATTATCCCCATCTCGCGCATACTGTTCTCACTGACGATGTGTTCCATAGACATGTCCATCTGCCCGTCCAACGTTGGAAACGTACGTACCACTTTTGTGCAATGTTATGACTCATTGAAGTTGCTGACCGTCCGTCATGTTCATAATGCTAGAATACATACTCCACTGCGCTGTTGATCGGGGAGAAGGCAACCATCATCATTGCGGAGGATCTAGGAATTGCTCTGGAGTGACAATTCAAGGTGCGAGAGTTCTGAAGTTTTTGGTCTGGATTGTAATATTTCATATCAATGTAAATGAGCTCGACGTGAACTAGCGAATGTGATCTGTACTACTTACCTCACTCTTTATTGCTCCCAAAATACCGCATCAATTGGCATGTTTCGCGGAGAACCTCGACTGATATCAATGCAAGATATCTTACTTATCGTATAGGCATCTGTAGCCTTCTAGTGGAGATCTTTCTCCAGAGAGATGGTGCAATTCCACACAGCCTGTTGTATCTCAAGCCACGGGCATTGTATTGCAAGGAAAACGATGTTAAGATTTCATTTCTGCTGCTAGTTTATTGTACAATTGCACATCCCGTACAACACGGTGCGTAGTATTTGCATCTTCATCTGTAACTTCGCTGACCGTCCGATTAAATGTCTCCTATCTCCCAAGCCTCAAGGAGGCAAGACATCTGGGTCTGCAGCGACCCAAACGTCATGTTGACGTCCGTATAGAGACCAGAAGAATTGAGCCCCGTCAACGCATCATGCACCCAATTCTGGCAATTCCATGTCCACCGCTGACGCACCACAGGCACTAGCGCGATATGATTTAGCAAGTCGTCCATGCGAGTCGGTGAGACGTATCCAACGACGTGGCTTCCCCTCCAGTCCGGGTGTTTCTGCCAGTTGATCGGGATACCGAAGCAGTCCTGCGTCGCGTACGTGGAGGTTTCGCCGACGATTTCGTGACAGTTGCCGCGCTGTGTTGACGTACGAACGACGATGGCCCAGTGGAGAGGAAGCGGTCGGCCTGGGCCATATTCGCCGCGCCAGAACTGGACGACTTCGATGGGGAAGTAGCCAGGTGGGACTTTAACGGGCTCGAGCACGGTCGGGAACGGATATTCAGTAGTAGGGAAGGCGGGCACTGTCAGTATTGGTGAGTGGTGAGACGAGACGACGAGACGAGAGGGTAACTCACCGCTCCCAGACATCGTGTTTGACCGTAAGCGCTGGAACAAGTCACGCTGAGATGAGGTCGTAGGACGTCGTTCACGGTTTGAAGGCCGTGTCTTATACTGTGGGATTGCTCATTCTCTTTGTCCATTTGTGGGCGGGATTGTGGAGTCTGTGCTTTCGCCACCACAGAGGTACGACTCCCTTTGTGGTGCTAATATGGTCATCCAGGCTGTAGTACGGGTGCTCCGATACCGTTACACGCGGTTGCCCGGCGATTATCGTGTGGCGTTGGTGGCACCGATGGAATTTAGTTTGGTGCGACGGGCTCAATCGAGCACTGTGGTTCATTCCACTCATTGTGACGAGCTTTGGCCGTCGCTGGCATACAATGGATGCCTAGTATACATTGGTAGATCTCTGTTGGTCCCAGCGCCGAATGGGCGAAAAACATTGAAAAACATCGTCACTCGCCTGCTCAACTGTGCCCTTCGTTTAGTTTCTAGAAGCTGGACCTCCAAAGCAAGAATCCCGGCGTGCTACGCATCTGCAGTGTCGGACCAGCTTCAGTCATAATGGCAGCCTGAGAGGATCTGGATCTTACACCCAATGTTCCACCACCAAGATGAGTGGAGGATAAAGTTGGCACCCGGGCCACCCGCGCTCTGGGGCCGATCACAACGCATTATGACTCGATTGGTAACCCGCTCCGGTCTGGGTTTCAGGGAGAGTAGATCATACGGTCCAATTGTTATGTCGATGACTCGGATTGATTATTGCCAGTAGCCTGCAAGTCCTAGTACATAACACAATTACAAGGTTCAACTCACTGCCAGTGACTCCTTACGTGACTGGTTACATAACGACGCAACGCTCCCGACGCCATCCTGATCACTTTGGAGCGACCAGTTCATGTACAGGCCACTCAGATATCTCCTACTTCCCAAGCCTCCAGTATGTTCATCATCTGCGCCTGCAGCTTCGAAAAAGTCAGTTTCTCGTCCGTGTACAGGTCAGGATCCTTGAGCCCTTTCAACACCTCGTACGCCCAGTTCTGGCAGTTCCATCCCCAACGATGGCGCACGACAGGCACGAGCGCGATGTGGTTCAACAGATCGTCCATCCGAGTTGGCGAGACGTAACCAACGACGTGGCTGCCCCGCCAGTCTCCCCCGTTGTAGAGCGGAACGTCGAACTGGTCTTGCGTCGCATACGTGTCCATGTCCCCAACGATCTCGTGGGTGTTTCCGCGGCAGGCGGACGTACGGACGATGATGGTCCAGTGCAGAGGTAGGGGATGGCGTGGTTTGTACTCGCCGCGCCAGAATTGAACGACTTCGATGGGGAAATAGCCAGCAGGGACCTTTACGGAGTTGAGCGACATTGGGAAAGGAAATTCCGTGGCCGAATCTGTGGGTGCTGATAAGCGGTAAGATGAGTGTATCAGAAGGCGACACACTCTTTTCAGACATTCTAATGATATCCAGACTGAGGTAGGTCTAGGTTGTCAAGTTGGACTTGATTGACGGGGTTGATGTCGTTCTATGGTCCTCAGACAAGGGTTTTATATCGCGGGACCAACTGCTTTCTTTTGTTCGACTTGAACGGAAATTACTTAAATGGGTGGAGTTGTGGGCGCCATCTTCCATCAGCAGCCAAATAGGCACATTCAAATTCACGAGACTGTATTGCGGTGGATATATTCTGAACTCCAGTACGCCCACCTTTCATACCTTTAATTGATGTCAGTTTGAGTACTGAACTCGTTCAAAGCAAGTGAAACTCTATTAACCGGTCTATCTCTTTCACTTGTCTTCAGGCGAGACTGACTAACCCTGGTCTCTTAGTGGCTAATGGTTGCTACAATACCTTCTTTTGTCACTGGCCGGGAACACGAAACAGTACACTATTAACAGGAAACAAAGGAAGACTAGTGGACAAAGCACAATGCCGGTAATTTCCGGCCACGACGATACGAAACGACAGACTATCTGCCAGATGGGTCGTATGGGAATTGCGAGCCATTTCCTTGGGCGTTTGAGCCTCACGAGCAAATTGCCACAGAAACGTCACTGGGACCTGGTTACGACATTAGTTTGGTCGTCGATCATGACGCATTGACATTGTAGGACGCCGAGCCGACTATTGGTTACTTCCGAGGAATTATGAGGACAGGTGTATCACTTGCAGCTGGAAAGAGGCACAAAGAACGTGCACTGTTATAATTTAAAGAACAGGCAGAGTCTACAGACAAAGTCCGCGAAGATAGGTTATACTCTTTAAGCTTCATCGGCTGTAGCGACATCGTCATCAATAAAATCTCACTTCGACGATGTGAGAAAAGAGCAACGTTCCTCGCCCAAAAGCGAGGCCTACCCTATCACCGAACAATCAAAGGGGCCTCGAGACTTCCTAACATTCGAACAGATAGATCATCTTTCATGGCAATACCTTCGAGTACTCCAGTATGGTGGCCCATAGCCTATCCCCCCGTCCTCGTGGGACTTGTGCTTGTAGTCAAGCGTGGATCAGAGAACATAGATGACATCATTGGCAACGATTGCGCTCAGACTATCAATCCCTGAACATTTGAACAACTACTTGATGGTGGTGAAGTTGTTAAGAATCAGTGGATGAACTACTCAAAAATGGCTTCCGCTATCAAACAGGTAGTGGAATTGCTACGAAGGGTATGAGAGGGCTCTACTGTCTTTATCTCGGAATCCTAGGCGTCTTCTAGTATGTGAGGTAGATTGTCTGGGAACAAACACGGTGGCCGGATTGCGGAAGACCTTATCCTCATATTCAACAGGTTCGATAAAGACCTTCGATAGGCTTCAGGTTGAGGCCAGCCTAGGATCGACTTCATAACTTGAATGATCCGTAGATCATACACGGCCCTAGTAGTTGAGAACCACACCAAAAGCAG
>JBBPTU010000117.1:17828-42648 GCA_038094295.1 Tylopilus aff. beelii
CCGGACTTATAAACCTCATTTTGTGCGAGCAGGACCCCTGCCTCAGAAGATTGCGGACGCATAGTTAGATACGAATCCAATTCTGATTTTCAAGCTCGAAACGAGAGATACAGACGCATAGTATACCTCCGTCCACACTTCCGACCACGCCATCACCACCATACGAGGTACGCAGTCGAAAGCGCAGTCGCGCCAAGGACGGCATATCCAGAGCTATACGCACCCTTCACAGTCATGACTGATGCGACGGTCAGCCTGGACGACCCACGAACCAAGCGGGTCTGGACGTACATTTACCCAAGTCCCACGCGAGATGCCGCATCCCGTTCCATCCATGAAACGCAAATGGCGCCGCGAGCACCAACTTGGCGGAAGTCTTCACATAGTCTGGCAGGCTTGCCACCAATTCGATGACGTGTGCGCTATCGAACGTGCCTGGAGCAACCAGGTAGGCGAGGGAGAAGCCATACAGGACTGCAATGGTGTTAGTCTCGCGTTGGGCCGAGCTAAGGTGCCGGGGAACTCACGTGCGCTGAGCGATGCGCCCGTCACACGGTGCGCGATGGAGCCCAACCAGGTCAGCTGGGGTTGGTAGATAGTGAAATGGGGACTCGAGGGCCGCTTCAGGCGCTGTTCGTTCAGGATCTCTTGGGAAGCCGATGGAGGAAGTGATTGCGTCTGTACGCCCCTAACACAGCGAAAAGGAAAGTACAGTTGAGTTTATTCTGCACAAACTTGGATATCCAACAGGAGACTACCGTCTTCCAATCGCGAATCGCAAGGCGACCTGGTTCCTAGCTACATGCAACGTCAGCATTCGAGGAGCCTCGCAATCCTCAGACTACACACCGAACTGAGGAGCGAGTGCACCTCGTCTAAGAGAGGGAGCAAGACCAACAACACGGAGAGACATGGCAGTTCAAAGTGGGTAGAGCGTGCGAACTTCGTGTTGTCTCCGGCTCCCCCGATGGAATCACGCGCTTGCGCTCGCCGACTCTGCGTGGCATTAGGATTCTAAGTACCGACACGGAATGTAAAGAAATATATATATGTGCGCTATTCGACAGCGAACCAGGGATGGTTGCCAACCCAGTAGGGTAATGTGGTAGTAATCGTGTAGCAAGTGTGTGAAGACAAACGGCGAGTCCTGCACGCGGGGCCGTTAGACACAGACAGTGTCCGAAACTATGTCTGTGGATAGTAGTGGCAATGTGCAATTGTTGTAAGAATGGTGGATCTTATGTAGTAAATGAAAGGTGGCTCTGAACCGATTGGTGGATTGTGAACGTGTGTGGATGCAATGAAGCCTGAGTACAGGCATATAGGATAAGGTGAAGCAGTAGGCCTATGCTGAGCCGTTGAATGCTTTCAAAGGAGTGTTGATGAGGTCGAGAAAGAAAATGACCATAGAAAAATTAGTAACAGCGACGAGACAGAGACAAAGTCACCCTAATACAATGTCGTTATCGCCCTGTGCAGCCGTTTCCCAGATCATGTTCCCTAGTGGTGCATGCGGATGAGCCGCCCCTGGAGTCTCACCTCCAGTAGCTTCATCTGAGTCTCGCTCTCGGCCATCCGCGAGCCACGCAACTTCGTGCCGATACACTGGTCGCCCTTGTGGAGTCATCCCCATGATAGTCGTTGCCCCTGAAACAGTCTCCGCCCTCCGTCGATTGCGCATTTGCGCATACGTTTGAGGTGCTGGGGGAGGTACAGGCTGGGGAACATTCGGAGGCAACGCCATTAGGCGTTGTCTGGTCGGTTGTGTTGGCGCCGGCGGGAGTACGTTTGGCGGCGCAAGCTGGACTTGGTTGACCGGAATTGTGATACCTGCTCTTTCCCGCGCAAGACGCTCCCTCTCCGCTCGCCTCTCTATCCGCGCAGCGGCATTTCCATCCAGCGCATCCATTGCATGCATGTGATCGTGCGCCAGGTCTTCGGTGTCCTCTCCGTCTTTAGCACTGCACCAAAACCGATGTCCCTCGCTCCATGCCGTACTTTGACATTCCTTGCCACAGTACTTCGCTTTTCGACACCGCCTACATTTGGCAAACTCGCGAGGGTACGATTCCCATTTACCACAGAGCACTAAAAAACAGTCGGATGATGATTAATCCTGCTCAGAGATAAACTCACTGTTGGCACATTGCCGAATTCCACCCCTACTGTCATCCTTCCGGCAAGCATTCCTCATGATGACACCTGCCCAGTATTGAATTTCTGGAGGCAACTTCGGAGGAGGATTAGGTAAGTCGTTCTCTGACGAACTTGGCCGGAAAGTAAATCGTTCAACAAGAGAAAATACGTTCGTCATTCGCGGAGTAGGCGTCGCCGTCCCGGGATTGGCTGCGGTGGGTGCCTTCTCTTTCTCTTTTCCTCTCGCAGTAGCCGACGTAAACGCCCGGAAGAAACCATGACTTTCCTTGACGGGCTGAAGTGGTACTGATCGCGCCGTGCTTGGGCCAGCAACCGGTTGCTGAGTGGCGCGATTGGCAGGGAGATTGGCTGCAGCAGGGTGGAACGATATCCGCTGTTTGTAAAACGCTTGCCTGACGTGCGGGTACTTGCTTAGATAAGCCAAGAGTTGAAGACTGAGTAAAACGTCTTCATCCTTGTATGGTCCTGAATCAGTATCGCGATGGTGATGCGTATGGCTAGGAGTACGCCCTAAGGCTGTGGGAACTGGTTGTGGAGCTAAGTGATCGCGAGTCACCCCAGTGGCGCCGCCGAGAATCGCGCCGCCAGCTAGTGGAGCAGCAGGGACAGAAGGGGGGAGGGCAACCACCGTCGCTCGCGGCGTCGCATCCGGGGCTGTACGCGTACGTCTGTCCAGTACAGGCCCGCCCATGCCGAGCATGTTCCGAGGTGCCGTATCATCCATGGCACCAGGGGCCCCGGGCGGCGCACCCATCGCAAAATCATCGTTTGGTTCCAATGAGACGATACCGTCCTCCACTCCGACCACCCCGACACCCTCACCGTCCACGCCAGCCCCTTGTCCGTGGTTGATAATAATATGCGCATCGGTGTTCATCTCCAATGGTGCATTCTCCGGAGCATCTGTTATTATCCCCACAGTGCGCCGTGGGCGTTGGGTCATTGAACGGCCAGGAGGTCGAGGAGCACGCGCTAGGGCTACGTGCGTGGAGGTATTGGTATCGTCAGTATCTTGGGAATGGTCCATGTCTACGTCCGCATCGCCATCATCTTCGGTTTCCGTCTCCGGACGGGAGTTATCCGTCGACTCGTCAGGAGAGGTGGGCATCCGCGTGCGTGGACGAAGTGGACGGGACCTGACGGTGAGATTCGTTCCGAGCGGTTCGTCCCACATCGGGCGGGCGATTATCGTACCACTACGTTCACGCCCGTTTACAACCACCGTAGCGGTAGGAGTCCGAGACTGTGGTGTCGCATTGCTCGAAGTTTCGGCAGAAGTGTCAGTGTCGATCTCGCGTGACGAAGACGAATATCTGCCATATGATGGGCGTGAATGTGATGTGACCGGGACAGGTATCGGCCGTGAGGATACGTCGACGACGATCGAAATTTCAGACGACGTTCCGTCAATAAAAGCATCCGCCATTGGGACGTCCTGAAAGATGACGTTAGCACCTGAACACAGCACAAGTAAATAAGATCTACCTCATCGATATTCCCGTTCGTTTCAGTATTAAGATGCAGGTGACGAGCGGACTCGCTGGCAGCAATCTGCCTTTGTAACGCGCGGGTTAGCTCCGCAGCGTTGTCCCTTTGTCTCTGTTCCGTCAATGCCTGTCGCCTGGCAAGGCGCTGCTCACGCGATTCCCTCGGCAGACCTGTAGCGCTCGAGCTCGGGATAACCGCGAACCCCTTGTTCGCCAGCCAGGCTTCGAGAATACAACCAACAACATCTAGCGTCCCAGCTTGCACGACACGGCTTCGGATCGGCTCGCTCCCTCTCACGCCAATATTAACGACGCATTGAAAGGCGAGCGAAAAACGGTACGCGGCATGTTTGTCATACGTGGGCGGGTTGAGCGTGGGCACGAGTTTCTGGGAACGGGTGTTGGGAGGAGAGAGACCGTATATAATGTTGGGGTTCTCCGGGGGGGGTGGGCACATGCAAAAGTCGTGCAAAATGCGCACAAGTCGCTCCAGACCGCCATCCATGGTCATGATTTCACGTATCCGCGGAGAGGTTGACGTTAAATAGGTGAGATGGTGAAGGGAGTTAAATAGCGGCAGGGGGGAAGTGGTGTCGAGTGCTACCGATGGGATTGAAATCAGAAAAGAGGGCTCGGGAAGGACGGAAAGAACAGACCTCTCCTATCGTAAAGCTGGGATGAAATGCAGACACAAGCCCTATTCTGGGCTGGAAAAGCGAAGTTTGCTTCGCGCATAGCGGCGTGCAAGCGAGCGGTGCGACAAATCGAGATCCTGGTTAGTGGGTCTTGTAGTCGGTAACGCCTGGGCTGAGCTTGTAGTTTTGCGTGAACTGGCCCCTAGATTTCCGGAGGGGAAGATGGGGGAAGGAGAGAGAGAAACGAAGTGGCTCGACGCTTGGAAGAGACTCTCAGCCAGTGGTTGATAGTCTGGATGACTGAGACGACTGTGTGGCCTTGTTTGGCCGTTGTGGCACGCATGCCGCAAAGTTGCGGTTTGATCTCTCCCCGAGATAATCAGATTCGAACCTGTGCACGTTGATCAACGACGACGGCCTTAGCAAGGGGACCAAGCGCAGTTTTCCACCCATTACATACGAGGTGCAGGCGTAGGCCCAGTGCTAATGCCGCTTTATAAGACGCGGAATTAGATTGCCGTAGACGTCCGGGTCGATCATCGCTTTAGTCAACCTGTGCGAATATGGGGTATCGTTCCCGTCATCCACATGCACTATGGTTCGTAACGTTGCTGCAATGGCTGGCAGAACACCGCCCACTACAACAGGCCACTCCGGATTAATGACATCACCAGCATCGCTGTTCCTACCACCTATGGCAGTGGTCATTGTCCATAATAACGCAGGGCAGCGCTACACTCATCGTGCACTGCCAACACTAACTTTGTTGAAGTTGCATCACTATGATATTCTGGCCAGCCATTCCAGAGATCTTTGAGGGCGTAACTTTCAAATCATACTACGAACTGGTCGGTCGAGTTTATTCAAGACTGGTTAGCGTGCAGGTTCTGCAAGCTTCCGAGCCAGCCGTTGTCTCTCAAATCCACGTCCACAAACTAAGAAGGGGGCAACGGGGACACACGATGAAAGTAGCGAAGTGAGGCACTCTTCCTAGCATCTATGCCATCTCACATAAACAGAAAAATATTTGCAGGGGAACTGAACAAACCCTGGTGGCTATTTGCGCCGCAACCTACTGATATGTGCCTGGGCATCTGAATGCCCATTGATCCGACTCTTCAACAAAAATGAATTCAGATGCCTGTCTGGCTGTTCAATGTTAAGTTTCTACGACGTATGACCGTCAAACTCAATGTTGGCTATTATGTTCGTGGGATCGAGTTGACTCAGTCCCCAAAGGTCTAGATCTCCTGCATCTCATGTACCTTATACCGCTAAAGTCCTCTACAAGGTTGCATACACGTAGCGAATACACCACCTTAACAAGTGCTTTCGGACACGTCGCATATCGGACAGTTTGCGACGCGGTTCCAAAAAACAAAAAACTCTTAACCAGTGTATCCCGGAACTCGACCCGCACTTGTTCCTATTGTTTTCGAGACGTTTGTGCTTCCCAAACACTCCCACCTCATAATGCGTGGCCTTCGAAACCCTTCAGTATTTTTGTATGTTTGCTCTAGTCCTCTTCCCTTGACATCGGATTCAGGCCACCCACAGCCTTCAACACTGTTTTAGATGAAAACAGAAGTGTGAGCGCACCGCATGCAGTGAGTCTCATGGGAAGACCGACCTCCAAGCAAATGTTAGTGGCTAGGAATACTCACGAACGCGGATCCAATGGTAGCGAGGAAGCGAGAAAAAAACCTGCCGAACAAGTCACAGTCGAGGGACAGGAACGAGTGAGCGGCAAGTTTAAATGAGTTCAAATTCTTCCGAGTGAAGTTCCTGGTTGTGACGGGCATTCAAGTTAGGCAGCGGAAAACATGCTCGACAGGGCGTCCGCATGTTCGTGCTCCATAGCATGGTGTCTGCACCCGTGATATCCACTAAGGTACGCGTGGGCCGGCTGGAGGCATTCCCGCCTAGTTCGGAGTCTGAGTTTTTCCGTTTCTTTTTGTTCAATTCCCTCGAAATGGCGCCAGCTGCCAAGATCTTTCGTGCAATGGAATGAGAAGATGTGTTCTTATTAATACGCATGCATCAGTCTACTCAGGACGGTGCACATGAGCAGATTGAATTAATTAAGTTAATGACCGGGCGGAAGATGGGACGGAACTCGGACGAAAGAGCTTGTGGTGGTCCACAGCCGAGTATGGACCAGGTAACCCGACCTGCGATACCATAGTACCACGGACAGATCAGAAAGTTGTTTCGGAGTGTCTTGATGCCAGTCAGTCTTGCCACACTATCCACGGGCGGATTAGCTTGGTTGTGTCAGAACGAGTGAAGCTATGGGCCTACTAGCAGTCTAGCACCAGCCAGAGTGCCGCGTGGAACTTATAATCCGCGGATAAGTACAACTTCTTTTGTGCTGGCCCGCCAGTGAGCAGTAGTAGAGTAACCAGTACGTCATCGATATTTGCTCGCGGGCTCGCCATTGGTCCCCCGGGCATGCAGGCGGGCCCGTACAACTCTGGACCTGTTACTACATTTGGATGAGGCTTATTGTGACCGCATTCATGTCATCATCTCACGTTGCGAACCTCTGGCACACTCGTTACCGTCTCTTATTGTTCAGCATTACTCTTTTAGGGAACCAGACAAAAAGTTGTAATGAGGTCGGTAGAATGTGTATGTCTTCGGATCACCTCACACACTATTGTGAAATAGAAGGCCGATGTCCGTCCTGGAGGAGACTCGATATAAAAGAGGGGGACGAAGTAACTTCTGCTCCCAAGTACCAGCGACACCATTAC
Organism: Tylopilus aff. beelii; assembly: GCA_038094295.1. Taxonomy (NCBI): domain Eukaryota; kingdom Fungi; phylum Basidiomycota; class Agaricomycetes; order Boletales; family Boletaceae; genus Tylopilus; species Tylopilus aff. beelii. The sequence goes on from JBBPTU010000117.1 coordinate 24,864, forward strand.
CCCTTCGTCGACGAGCCCAGTTGTTCCGCTTTGGAGACACTCACCTCACTTGAGCACTCTTGCATTCATCACGCTCACACTCATTCCCTGCATCGCACACCACATCAGAAATGGATGCCTTCAATACAATCCTCTCTTTCTTTACTACCTCCGAGCATGAAGAGTCGGATTCATCAGTTCTCGTCGATTACGCAAATGGCCACACCGACGGCTATTGCGTGATTGCGTGAGATTAGTCACTGGTACACGGAGGGGAGGGCGCACCTGTGGTACGTTCATTAATACAATAATTTCGTTGTGAGTTCGCCCACAGGTTGAGTCTGTCCGTCGCTTGTCGCTCACCTCTGTTACTCTATACCAGCATCGCATCGTTCACGCAACTATTTAGCATCATCATCGTCAATCATCACCCACCATGATACCTGCAGTGGTGTCTTTTGGATTCTTTTTTTCTTCTTTGGAAGGTCACCGGTTCTCCCCCACTTTTCTACGCACGTTTTTTATTCGTTCAACGTCCATCAATACAGATGTACTTTCGAGCTTCGACCTAGTATTGTTGTTTTAGTAGATAACGCTTACGGGGAATTAGAGAGGAAATGCGTAAGACGATAAGGATTTTTACCTGATATCGTAAAGAGTGCACGTTTAGTGCTTAGGGCTCACACCCTTCTGCTGACCTGCATGTGTATTGGTGCACGAGGCCTCTATAATCTCGGTCGCATTCGGTAGCGGGGAAAACGGATGCAACACTTGAAAATAAGGAACAACCGGGTTCGGTGCAGTGTGTCGATGACAACCCGACAGTAAAAGCATCCACTGAGGTGAATCGAAATATTCAAGTCGTAGTTAGTAATGGAACTACGTGTTCAAAAGAGAAGTCACATGACTTCGGAGACGGTTTGTTTGTTCGAACCAAATATTCAGGCGCAAAAAACTCGGCAATGTTCTTTGCTTGACGTTTCTCTAGCTCTGCTCATTTTGCTCTTCGTCCGCTAGCTACTTTCACAGATCTTCATGGTGAGTATTAGTGGTGTGCATAGTACCCAGCTACTCAGTTAATTTGCCGACTTTGACGACGCAGGCTGCCCAGGCTACCTTCAAATCCATCAGGTCCCTTGTTCCTCTACTGGACCGTGTGTTGGTCCAGCGATTCAAGGCTGACACCGTACGCGACAGTCTATTGCCCTCAAATTGGTGACGAGCGATCTAATGCATTTCATGAATGATCAGAAAACTGCGTCTGGCATTTTTCTTCCTACGTCTGCTACGAACACGCCACTGCCAGAGGCAACTGTAATTGCAGTAGGCCCCGGGGCACCCAACAAGGACGGTGTCGTTGTGCCAACTTCGGTGAAGGCTGGCGACCGTGTACTGCTACCTGGATGGGGAGGGAACTCCATTAAAGTCGGTGAAGAGGTATGCCGTGCCGGTACTAGCGCCAGGAACTTCATATTGACAGATTGATCAGGAGTATTTCCTATTCAAGGACTCGGAAATTCTGGCCAAGATTCATGAGTAGACAGATGATTAACAACGCCTGTCAACTTTGAAGATCTGACTCATGATATATCGAGCGCCCCGGAGAATGACTCCTGCCAGGGAGTGATGGTGAAAAGTTGAACTGCGACTCGCTAGAGCATTATATACAGAGTAATAGCTATGTGCACAGCATTTTCCCTAGTCCAATCCACATGCATACATCCCCGCTCAAGCAACGAGGTCCCACTTAAAAACCATTTGTCGTGTGTGAGTAGCTATAACTCTGGACCTTGGCAGGGACGGCGTAATGGTGCACCGACCATGCACAAAATGCGAGGTGTATTCCACGAGTGATATCTGGAATTCCGCAATTTCGAGGTCGATTTTCGTACGAAATAACAGCCCTGGACGCAACGTGTCCTCGGTCGAGAAGCTGCCTGTAGCACAGCCAGTTCTCCGTGAGTTTTGCGTCCCTAGTCTTGCTGACAATTTAGTCTTCGACCGTCAGCAGTTTTAGTATTGTATCCAAATAGCAGCCGCGCGGGTCCCGTCGCACTGAGCCGGGACCGTATCTTTCCGAAATATCCAAGGGGGCTTGGTAATTCGCTCCGTTTCAGGTCGTCAGCGTGCTTATAACCCCCGGCTTACCGCGAGAAAGTAAGAGCGGATAGAGCATGGCCTTGGGCGGTAACCAATCATTGTCACATTACGGCACGTCTTCGGATCAGGTGGCCGCCGACCCTCGAATGGGTCGCATCGGGCCATGTTGGCATATAAAACTACGGCCACGGAATGGATGCTCAGCCTTCCTTATCACACGGTTCATCCCTCTTCAACTCCTTTCCTTCAGCGGAAGTGATAGTCAACAGCCATGGAACCAGACACCCGCGTCAGCGACGCCATACCAGATCGCAAGCTCGGTCATTCACGAAGCCAGGAGCTCACAGCCGAAAAGATCCATGCTGCTCACCACCCTTCGTCGAAGCGCAGCCTACAACGCTCTATCGCTATTGTGGTGACATGCACGGCTGCCATGATTGTCAACGTTTGTTTCTGCACGTCCCGGCACCGTTTCGTCTCCTAATGTTCCCGCAGATTTCAAATACAACCTCGGTGTCGATTTCTCTCCCTCTGATAGGGAAGGACATCAATATCCAAGAAGATCAATTGCAATGGTTGCTATCCGCATACTCTTTAAGTTCTGTCAGTCCGCCCGTTTACTGCCGTGCTGCATGACCTTTGATGCCGTTCTAGGGATGTCTACTTTTATTATTTGGTCGTCTTGCGGACCTGTATGGCCGCAAGAAGGCTTTCGTATTAGGGATGTTTTGGCAAGGGGTTTTCGCCCTTGGTTTAGGATTTGCGAATGGTAAATGGGTTTGGATATGTTCTTGTCGCTCAAGCCTCTGAACCTCCGCTAGACGGTCTCACGCTGGATGTCCTCCGTGGCTTCCAGGGCATGGGCATGGCCGCCGCGATCCCGGCCTGCGTGCGTCACGTTACTTTCCAATTCTAGACTAGCTCGATCCTTACATGAAATCATACCAGCTTGGGATCTTGGCACAATCGTTCCCTCCTTCACGAGCGCGATCGATCGCGTTCGCAACATTCGCCGCCGGTGCCCCTATCGGTGGCGGTTTTGGGAACGTCATGGGAGGCCTCCTTACCCAACTTAGCAAGTATGTACAAACTTTCCGTCTATGGAATTGCCTAATCCGTGTTGTCAAGGGCACACTGGCGTGCACCGTTTTTCTTAACTGCGGCAATATCGGCTGTATGTGTCGTGGGCGCTCTGGTATCATTTGATCCAGACACAGTTTCATTGGAATCAGATGCAAGGGTGGACTGGATTGGCGCGTTCCTGGTCACCGCGGGTTTGGTGCTAATCGTGTTCGTCCTTGGTCAAGGTACCATTGCAGGCTGGAGAACCCCCTGTGCGTACCGCTTTCCTTTTGGAAATGGTTCGCGTCTTGATTCGCCGCAGATATAATTGCTTGTTTGATCCTTGGAGTACTCTTTATTGCTCTGTTCATCCTCTGGGAAGGTCATCTGGAGAGGTCCGAGACCGGTCCTAATAAGCCAAAATCATTCTGGGCTCCACCGCCGCTGATGAAATTGTCCATATGGGCACGAGCCAAGGGTCGGATGGCGGTTATCCTTCTTGCCGCGTTCCTAAACTGGTCTGGGTTCGCCGCATGGAATTTCTGGGTTCAGGTATGTCGATGTCCACTATGAGATAGTGCGGGATTACTGACACATGTGACACGCACAGCTTTACTACCAGAACTACGCTGGGCTCACGCCTGTGTTGACGATGGTCCGCATGTTACCTATGTTCGTCACGGGCTGTCTGTGTAACTTTTTTGTTGCGATGCTGGTTGCAAGGCTTCCTTTAGTGGGGTTTATCGGTAAGATACTCCGGTGTTCATCCCTTGGTCTATCCGAAGTCAACATTGAACCCACGTTTTTCAAGTGTCGGGCACTCTTCTTACTGGATTCGCTTGTGTCCTGTTTGCCCTTATCGACCCGGCAACTACATTCTGGGCGTTCGGATTTCCGTCGACCGTTATTGTTGTGTTCGGAGCCGACTTCGTGTTCGCTGCTGGCACTCTTTTCGTTGCGAAGGTTGCATTCCCGCATGAACAGAGTCTTGCAGGTGGATTATTCCAAACCATGTCTCAAGTGAGTCGGAGGTGGTGTCACTCATCTGATAGTGCGCTGATCCTCTCCCACTCCTGCTAGATCGGAACCGGCTTTGGTCTTACGATTTCCACGATCGTATTCAATGGTGTCGTTGCCACTCAATCCGCCAAGCTCGGTGTAGTGGTGAATTCCGCGGGATCAAACGCGCCGCTGTCCGCGGAACTCTTAGGTTACAGAGCGGCCCAGTGGACTAGTGCTGCTTTCCCATTCCTTGGTATGTACTTCGCTTACCAAATGAGGTTGTTACTGAGGCTAAACGTGCTATGCAGCTTCCTTGTTGGGTGCTCTCTTCCTACGAAAAGTCGGTGTTGTCGGACAAGACAAGGATGATGATCCGTCTGAGCAGACTATTATCGAAGAACAGCCTGATGCTCAACCATAATTCCTCGATCAAGCATTACCATTTACCGAGATCGCGTTTCACGGCTTTCCTATTCTCTCAGCGGGCGTGTTCAACCCGTCCAATTTAACTGTATGACATCTCTGGTGACTAAGTTACCAATCGTCTGTGTATGTGCCGTACGAACAGCTCTTCGAGCTATGCCAGTAAACCTTTTTGCATGTGTGCCACTTTCCTGCATGCCTCACACGTATCATTTTTCCTCATTCCATTTTATTTCTCTGAGGGATAATATACTAAATAATCGTCCAAGAACGATCTTCGACGTTTACCATTTCGAGCAGCATAGCATTCTCTCATATCATTTTTGATTTCCTTTTCGACTCCATCGCTTCCTCTGATCTTCTCCCTTGTTTGCCAGATAGCGGGGAGATAGGATCGAATTGTAACAGCCATCGGCTTCAGTACTAGTAGGAATCCGGCCGGACCTATCCCGTCGTAGTTTATTGAGGATAATGTGTATGTATTCGTTGCCCCCCTCCCTATGCACTTTCCAGTTTGCGCTTTCTTGTAGCGTACACGGTAGCCTGGCTCTAATTAGACCTATGCTATGCTATCGGGCTATAATTAGATATAGCATATTCGTCTTTCACGTTGTGCACGAAGTGGGTTACTCAGCTGGAATCAGGAGTCACACACACGCATGCGTTTGATCTCACCAGCCCCGTTGATAGAGGGTGTCAATGGTTTGGACTGGTTCTCATAGCAATTGTTTGACATCTCAAACCTCGACAAATCATGATACCGTACTTAAATGGTTAGATTCCAGTTGCTTCGCGGGTATATCAGCATCTGAGTTCGCGAGCGAAGCGATGAGGTGGCGCTGCATCAAGATGTCGGTACATATCACGGGAATATCATCAGTACGCTCACACGATAGGCCTATATTGGTCTACCCGTTTAAGAGGGAATCCGGGTCCTACGTAGGTTAGCGGAGCGTGGCAGATTCTCGGCCGTGTGAAGTATCGAGTCTGCTCGGGTCGCGGAAGGACGGTTTCAACTGGAGCGCGTGCTCCAAACATACTGCAAATACCCCGGTAGAAATACTCCTGACCCGCACCGAATTGTTCCGGTATGGTTGCAGATCGACCAAACGCCTGACACGGATGCGGACGCGAACGGATTCTCACGTACACCGTAATGCGTTGGCAACTTGAGTCCGTATCCATCTACATCAAAAGCGCTATGCACGCTGTCCCTTTGACGACAGACCGTGACAATAGATGAGCGCTGAGCCCCGCCGAGAGAGAGAAGACGGAGCCCGCTCCAGCTAGGAGTGCCATCCCACCGTCTTCTTTGCAAGCTGTGCTCGGGCTCCGAGCACTGGATCTCGGGGGGCTGGGAGATCAGATCAGATCAGCTGGACGTAAACACTGTTGCGAACACTGTTTCAATCTCTCACCATGCCCGTTACGTGTCGGGCGCCGTCTAGTCGTTCTGACTCCTCCCTGGATGCAATTTTGGAAGTTCGTCTGGAATCCAGCATACTAATTGGACAGGGTGGTACTGGAAGCGTCCTGGGAGGTTTGTGGGAGGTAATCTCAAAAATGAGATAAAGACGACTGCGTGCACCGGTCCGGGCGTTAAATTCATGGTCAGTGAACGAGGCGACGCGTAAATGCTGGTCTAGATTCTAGAACCACTGGCATATCGTGACCGCTTAGCAGGTTCCTTGGACTGAGGCAATCATGTCGACATTCTCGTGCACCACACGGTCGAAACAAAAAAAGATTTGATGTGATAGTCAGTCAGTTTCTGGTGTCCTGGTTGTTGATCAATTTCTTTTCAAGTGCCACTAATAATCTCACTATTTCTCCTAGTTTCTGGGTTCTGTCGCCTCATTGTTCTCGCAGATGTAGTCCATTGAGCAACCGTCTCTTGTATGTCTTTCCGAAAGCCAACTTACGGTAAGATACACGGCAAGTCATCATTGACTTGTCAATCATCCCTTGATGCGCTCGAGGGAGGTTCTTCGTTTCATCTGTAATGTATATCATCCACTCTACCTCTTTTTGGCTACCACCGCGGTCCAAACGACCCAATCTTCTGATTAGCGAAATTGTTCCCTGTGGCCAAGTCACATAGCTATTTTTACTGAAGAGTGCACCTACTGACATAACTTCTTGATACAAGCCCTCGCATAACAAGTGAATTTCTTCGTCCCCACCAACAGCTTCCACCACATGGTCAGAACCGTTTCGCTCTTGTTACTCCTTGATTATGGGATTCTTGTCGCTGCCGTAGAGCGGGATCGTATATTGTCGGGAACTACCACGGAGCCCAACCGCGCATTGCTACGAAGTCAATACTAAGTATAAGGTGGAAGAAAAGGAGAATGGGCGAGAGAGGCACACCATCCTGGTTAACCTTGAATTGAGACTGAATAACGACCCCTTCGACAAGTAAACGACCAGCCCGAGAGTCCATCCAGCGCGATGAGCCAGGATTGATTTCCGGCATACTTTTCGCAGTGTCTAGGACAAGGTTCGTTTCGGGGAGCGGATCGGGTTCACCTTTGAATTCGAAAGGCATTTTCATCGGATAGCAACCTGGGAAGACATGAGATCCATATGTTGTATATTAGGTCTACTAGGCAGATCGTACCCTCCGAGTTGCCGTCATCCGAAACACTTATTGCATCATCATCTGATTAGAACACAAATTCTACTGGACCTACAACACGATTGTTCTTGCCACTATCCCAAGTCTTCCTATCTTGTGTAGCTGTAATTTGGCCGAGATCGAAAGCGCCGCCTCGCACGGACTTAAGGGGCTTCTTAAATTGAATTCGTATACCAATTACGAAGATCCCTTAGCACCAGAGCTTCAGACCCGTAAAGGTGACCAGATCTTCTTGTCCGACACCGCATCGATAACGGAAGGGAGAACTATTCCAACACTGGAGCAAGTTGCACTCAAAGTACACTTGATGCGGAGTGAAGATGATCCATTGCGAAGAGAACATGCCTTCCTAGCATGTCCTCGTTCTCGCCGCCGATGGAGACTGTTCAATCTGGAAGGAGAACTTTGGCATCGTTGATAATAGTCGATTACCACCAACCTAGAATGCTAGCTGAGAGATGACACCTCGCAAAGCGCCAGCTCGGGGTGTACAGTCTTTCAAGAGAGAGTAATGGTCGTCTCCCATGCGCCTGTGTATATCGAGCACATAAAGGGGAGCTGCGCATCGATTTTTGCCTCATCGTACTGGTTGATATATGGCCAATCCAACCAAGGATAACGTTCGCCGAACTTCCGCATAACGACTATCGCATCTTCGATCGTAGCAGGGACTCTCGAAAGGGTAGCTTCAAGCGAGGAAGTCGCAACGGTCTGCTAGGTAAGTAACAGCTCTACGAGCTCTCATATCTACGAGTCTGATCTTCCTCGAATCCTCAGACAAGATGGGGGCTCACGTAGAGTGATATAGCTTGCACCTTTTCAACCCCCCAAGAACCGCCGCGCAGCCGACCGTTCGCAAATCTATCTTCTTCACGCCAAGAGCCCACAAGCCGTTCGCGTCTTCTATAACGATTGCATCAAGTGCAGTATGGACGAGTGACGTGTCTAGCGACTGATCGGGCATGGGCTGTTTCACCGTCGTGTAGGGGCACTTTGCATAAGGCCTCTTGCCATCCTCGTAACCGGGGCAGCTCGGATTGCGTTCCAAGCGATTGGCCAGAATAAGAGCTCGATTATCACTTCACGGAAGTCGGCCGTGATATCAATGAAGGTGTCCTGAGAAAGGTGAGTGATGTCAAAGAGTAAGCAACAGAGGACAGGTGAAAAGTCACTCGATGTCGAAGACACCCGATGTTATAAGCTGTCAAAGGCGAGATTCTGTGAGTGCTTGGAGGATATGCAGCGAGCCTGCGTGCTTGCTCTAGCTTGTCCGGAATTTTGATGCCATTCTTTCGAGTACCGCCAGCATGACCGGATTAGCGGCAGACGAGGTAAAGGCATAGAGACCATCATAAGTTGAAATGGTCCACAAAATCAAGGCTTCTAGACGGAATATCCTATCAAGCTATGCCTGGAAGGTAGCTAGGAGTATTGGCGTCCCGGGGGACTTGTTCTCGCACGCAGTTGGCGGAAAATCAAATAGAAGGACTGTATTCATCATGATTACCGTCATCCACTATCCTCACTTAAACCTATACGACGCGAAGAACGAATCGGCTGTAAGACGAGATCGAAATCTCTAAATGGCATCAACGCTGCTTTCGATGCAGTCATTATATATCAAAAGGAAATGTCCGCACCTATTTAGTGGGGTCCCTCGACTACCAGTATCCTCCCTTCATCGGCCTGAGGCAATGGTGCTCGTCCATACCAAACGAAGAGTGAAGCGCCAAGTCACTTACTGGAACATGTTCAGTATGCTCACATACACAGGCCCTTTGAAGATTATTTAACAGGGGACGGATTTAATCGAGATGAGATAGGTCGTCTCGAGTTCGCAGCGCTGCGGCAGTATCACTTTAGCAATACGAAGCAATTTGAGATTTCAATGAATGAATGTGGTACTGGGACGAAGGGGATGATTTGCAAAGGGATAAGACTCTCCCAACGAATGTCGGTAGATGATGGTGGGTTGGGTAACTTGTAGTACGACTGCCTGTTTCGCCGGGAGTGCCACGTTCAAAGTTCCCGCCATGGCAGTCGGTGGCAGTGGGGTCCTCGTGTACTGGCCACAGAGTTCACAGAGTGACTTGAATCGTTGAGGCCAAAACAAAAGGAGTCCGTGCCACGCCACATTCGAAATTAACATTTATGGAGCGAAATAAAATGACCACCGCAGGGGTCGAACCTGCAATCTCCTGATTCGTAGTCAGACGCGATGCCATTTCGCCAGGCGGCCGGTACAATAAACCATACGGAAGAGATGATTTAGAGAGCATTATCAGCACCATAGCTAGTCATCGTATCTCGGGAACGTCAAGGAATCACCGAGATGTCAAAGCTCCGTGCAAGTTCTATCGATCATTCGCCCTGTGCCACGGTGAGCACTAACGAGTCTATGAAGGTGGTAGTATATTGCGACGGCGATGCACACCACGTGATGAAAACCAATCCGTTATAATACGTTGTTCTGTCGCGATAGCATCCCTCGCCCAGGTCTTCCATCCCTCCACCACTCACATTCGTCGCTCCCATGAGTGCACGACAGGCCTTTCTACCACGTCCGCCGTCCCGTGTCCCCTCATCTGAATCTCACTCGCATCCGACAAATGCGCATACCAGAGACGGGGACCAGGACATGTTTCTCAACAGCAGCGGAAAGGCGCGATCGATCACCGCGTTCTTAGGTCAGAAGCGAGGCATGGACGATACCACATCGCGCGAAGCAGACTCCACTCGAGGTACGACCCTTGGACGAACACATACAGCTACGAACAGGCGCAGCTTCGAAGGTATTCTGAGGCCGGAGATGACACCGTTGTCCATCATACCATACCCAGGAGCGACACAAAACCTTGGGGGAGCGAAGCAACCTGGGCCCGGGCAAACCCCGAGGAAGATCGTGGCACCTGGAGCATGCGAGTTTCCGAGACCGATGACGCCGGTATCTGCCCCCAGGGGCCCCAAAAAAGGGTTTGGTATCTTCGCGGGGAGCCATGGGGACGGAGCGACCGTGAAAGGCAGCGTGAATGATATCGTGTGCGTGGGCTCTGAAGGTGAGACGGATGTGCATGCCGGTACTGGAACCAGGTTAGGTGGGTATATGCGTGCGTTCGAAGGGTCTGGGGCCGTGAGAAATGCAGGCGGACTACAGGGTGGTCTGGACAGCGATGTCATTGCGCCAGTCCCGGGGTATGCGCTCGGAGGGGTTTGCGAAGAAATGGACGAGAGGGGTGAAGTTGAAGGTATATTTGCTCGTTCGTCGAGGTCCTTGGGTGCAATGTCCGAGGAAGAGGCAGGACCGGAAAAAAGCAGCTATCCACATAGGAACCTTGGAGGGATAAAGCGCCCGAGTCATATTGAAGGCATGGAAGGAGACGAGAGGTACGGTGACGAAAGTCTTCACATCCATGGGCCCGCAAAGAGAATGAAGCAAGTGCAACAAGATCCAGACGTGAGTGATATGCCCGCGTTTCTTGTGTAGTTCTCGATCATGGATGGCGTTAGGAGTACTTCCCAATTTCAAGTCCTCACATTCCGCCAACACCACGACCACCGACTGTATCTGCTAGTACATTGAACCCTTCCGTGGTAGTGGGCTCGCTCTTCGAGAACATGGAGGATTTTGTCAATCTCGAACAAATTGAGGCGGACTGGAGGCGATGGAGGGAGTGTACAGCAGAGGAGTGGCTGAAGGGTGCTGACGGTGAGTTCCCTGAACCACGATTTGACGATATATGTTATATGTTCGACAGAACTTGCTCAAGAATACACAGACATATTGAACATGGTGCGTACAAACCCAAGCTAGCGTTCAATTTGATTACATGTGATCCATTTGCTCGTGATACAGGTAAAAGATCACCTGACGTACGTTTGCAGTTGATCATTGAAATGGTGTGGTATTAATCTGTAATAAAGCGAGAAGGTGTTGGAGTATACAGGGATGGCATCCTCGGTTGAAGAAAGACGAACCGAAGTGAATCGAAACATCGAGACCATTCATGGAAAATGGAGTGTTGTCAGGGAGAATATCTCGAAGTTGGGGATGAAGAAGTGATCCAAAGGATTAGGTCGTGATTACGGGTAGGTGAGCCGTCTTGCAGGAGCATCCGAAACATTTTGGACCATGGCTAGAAGAGTAGTTGGATGGACACGTACTTGGCAAATGATTGGTGTCTTCGAGAGAAAAGTATGACAAAGGCTGTGCTCATAAAGTTAACACACGTGACAATCGAACCGCGTCGACCCGTTTCTTCCCACAGTTGCATTGGCTCTCTTGGAGACCTTCCCCGTCTTCGGTTCTTTGCCGTGCCTCTCTTTCATCAGTCACGAACGTTTCTAACGAAGTTCTCATTCCAATATCACTGACCCGTCAGGTCTGTTGACTCCTTTCTCCTGGTTTGATAGACTGAGCCTGTTTTTCTCCCTCTGCAGAGTCCACACATTCTCTCGCCCATCTCACTATTCACAAACATTCACATTTGCTTTGCCAAGTTGTTCGCGCTATCCATTACCCTTTAGCGATTCGTATCGTTGTTTATTCTGTGCTCTTACTCCATTCTCCTTTAACTTGCCTCTCGAGATGACGGCCACACAACAATTACCCTCCTGGTTGACGCTCTCGACAACGGTAATCACGAACTCTAACGGGCAGCCGATTGCAACAAGTTCCACGACGCTGGAGTTGCCTTTGACCTACTACGGACCCAGTGTAAGTCTCATCTTGCCTTTTCCTTCCATCCATGTCCACCGTCCTCGCATTCCTTGAGCACGGGTCAGATTCAGAGCAGTCCACTTCCGTGAACTGCTCGGGTGCGCACTATTCTTAATGGAAGCTTTGTCTTCTGAAGGACGCAACTCGGATGAAGGAAGAATGTAATGACGTCGTTGGGGCGATGATTAATGTGGCATTGTTTCTAGATACCCCTTGGATCGAATGGGGTCTGGACGTGGGGTGGTCCTAGTTCCCCTGTGCCGTCGATATCTGCGTCATCATCCATTGCGACACCCACAACCCCTTCCACAGCTACCCCACTTCCCATTTCAATTCCTACATCTACTCCAACCTTGACCACAGCGACACCTCACCCTCACTCCAGTTCTTCGACCCTTCCAAAGGGTGCAATCGTTGGCATCATATTCGGTGCCATCGCAGCCTTTATCGCCATCCTCCTTCTCCTCGTTTGTTTTGTTCGCTATCGTGTACGAAGACTCAGCAATCCGCCACACCAAACACCAATCTGGACACATTGGGAAGTCGTTAGCCCCTCAGCTCACCCTCCTGATGAAGAGAGGCCCGCTGGTGTTGGTTCCCCGCGGGATAGCGGTGAAGAAGTCGATCCTTTCCTACGACAAAGTCGGAGTGTTATAAATGGATCTGGACAGGCCGGCTCAGGTGTCCGTCACGTAGCTTCGCTTCCTCCTGGTGCTGCACCTCCCCAGATCGTTGGAAGTACTGGCTCTGGCGGTTCTAGGCATACCAGTTCGTCTGCGATCACAGATTATGGCGTATTACTTCCAGGCGGTGGACCCATTGGCCAAGCATACCGTGATGACGCTCACTTCCCAGCACGGCCAGACAGCGTGACCACTGGATATATCATTCCCCCCGGAGAGTTGTTGAAGATCGACGATGACGACGAACTTACAGCCCCACCGCGAATGTATGGTGTTCAGCGTCCGAGTAATCCATCACTTCTTGAAGCGTTTGCGCCCCTCCTCCCTCCGCCACCTCTCGATATCGATCGTCTTTCTGCCCACAGGCCTTCTTCCCTTCACGAAAAAGAAAAATCTGTCCGTAGTCTATCATATCCCGCAAGTGACACGGAGGATCCTATGGTATACACTGCTCGTCGGGTCAAAGTAAAGGAACTCGGTCCGCGTTCCCCGATCGAGGAAATGACCTCTTCGGATGACGGTCCTGTTCCCGGACCTAGCAGTTGGAGGGATAGTCTCGGGTTCAGTTCGATCTCCAAGCTGCGGCAGAGTTGGTTTGGGGCTTCGTCATCTCGGAATACCTCCAAGTCGTCCGGTGGACGTGTACGCACCGACGATGCGGAAGCCAGTCAATCGCTTCTAGGTGCTTCTCGTACTCAATCCCGAGCCGGCCTTGGTCTTACCGTTGAAGGTGAACGACCCATGTCGTCTGTCAGCGCTAGGAGCGCTTTATCTGGCAATACAGTGTATCACGATGCCGCATCGCACTTTGGAACTCCTGTGTCAGTTCCTTCGCGGGCAATGACACCAGCAAGTACGCGTGGTCCGAATGAACCTCCCGTGCCAACAGGAGCCCCGCCCGCGTACGCTGTCCATGATCCGTATGACTCCTTAGGGAGCCGAGGAAGCTTCCCATATTCCCAAGGAGTGGATGTACTAGACCTTCCAGTTCCACAACCTGCTTCCCCTTTTAGCGCCTCTGGGGGGACATCTGCTGCAACAGGGCATGCAGCCGTACCTCCAGGACTTAGCGGTTCACACGTGCGACTGTGGCGTGACTCCCTTTCTGTTATCACAGGGTCTTCGAATAACGCAAGTGTCACCATTGACGTGTTAGATGCTGAACCTCCGACTGCTGGTGAAAGATGGAGATCGATGGCTGGTTTACTTGGCGCCGGCACGGATAACACTGGGGCGGAAGTGGGCGAACAGCGTGCGACATTTGGTACAGTGAGTTTACTCTCAAGTGTGGCATCTAGCTAATTACTGAGCTATGTGCTCGACAGCCTCAGATAGTCCACCAAGCTCACCGACTGCTCTCTGACCAGGGTTCACTGCATTCAATGCGTTCACTTCTGAGCCCGTTCTCGCGCTCTTCCGGTTCTGCACCCCTGTCTTCCCAACAGTCTCATGTCCTTTCTGGTTCCAACTCCTCCCGCCCGTCTGCCCATTCTCGTGTACACACTATGAGTTCGGGTTCTGTGCACTCAGGCTCCCTTTCTTCGTTTGGCCGCCGGCATGCTGGACCTGTCTCCCCATCTGTATCTGCCTTTGGAGGCACTATTGAATCAGGTCGACTCTCCGTCTTGGAAGAGCTCCCTTCAACACCTGAAGGACCCAGTCGTGTATCGGTTCTGGGTCCCATGCCGTCATTTGTACATTCGACGATGGCTCCATCGATTCGAAGTGTCGGTGCAACAACTACATCGGACGAAACAGACATGACACGACCAACCATCACTACTACCACCACCCTGACGGCTGGTACCGAAGCGACGTCATCCAATAAGGATAGTCGGGAGGACGGGTTGTCGAAGTTCCAGTTGGGTGCATTTGACTTCGAGAGACTGAGGATATGATCGAGAGCTTTCTTTCTTTCTTTTGCTTTCTTGCGCACGAACGTTTTAAGCGTTCATCTCTCTTTTTTTTGGCGTTCCCCATGTCCTTGATACCGTGCTTGCGATACCTTTTCTACCCTCCTCCCCGTTTGCGTTTAGCTCACGACTTGCACCTACGACCAACGATGTAATGCCGTGATACCTCCCGCCGATGAACATAGCTCTGTCGTGTGTGCTCGTAATATTTGTCGGAACCCTCGTGAATTGTTCCATCATAGCAGCAACATGAGCCAGGTACAACGATCAACAAATGAAGTCTCATTTTTACTAAATAATGGCTTAAGCTTGTACAACTTTAACCACGTTCTATAAGGAGGCGGCCCCAAAACTTCCCGAGGCATGTCTGGCTTGAAATCTGTGGAATTGCGCTGTTTCTTTGGGGGGAGGATGACGGAGAGATCTCGCTACAGATCCGTAAAGTATCGTGCATTGATATCAATCGAGGTTCTCCGCGAAGCATGCCAATTGATGCTGCATTTTGGGAGCAGCGAAGAGTCAAGTAACTGGTACAGATTCTATTTGCTACTTCACGTCGAGCTCGTTTACATTGACACGAAACACTGCGATCCAGACCAAGAACTTCAGAACCCTCGCACTTTCTATTGTCACTCCAGAGCAATTCCTAGATCCTCCGCAATAATGGTCGCTGCCTTCTCCCCGATCAGCAACGCAGTGGAGTATGTATTCTAGCGTTATGAACATAACGGTCGGTCAGCAACTTCGATGAATCACAACATTGCAAAAAGTGTCACGTACGTTTCCAACGTTGGACGGGCAGATGGACATGTCTAGAGGACACATCGTCAATGGGAAGAGTATGCGCGGGATGAGGATAATCTCGTGTCGTACCTGCGACCTTGAGCCCTTCTACACCGTACACGTTCAGGCGCGCATCGACCACTCCACCTTGCTCGCGGGGTTTCATGGCGCACGTCCCAAGCTAGATCGACGCGTTCGACGGTGTATTCAAAAGACGAGAACATCTTGGAACGTACCGAATGGTATGTCGTTTGCACTACGTGAAGAAGAGGTTTCAGAGATCAATGACAAGGTCGGTCAGTCAGGAACACTCACCGTTGTCGCGAGTAAATTTCTCGATCGCTTCGTTATCTGCGTCAGAGTAAACGATATCCGGTCCGTCGATCGGCACCGGGTCATCAATCTCCTTGCAGGCAGCAGGACTCCCTGAGGGAAAATTCGGATGATAGGCAGCTACCTCTCCCCGGTATGCAGGCATCCGCCTGGCCAGTTCCCGTGCCATTTTGTATATTAGAGTCAGCTGAGCGACATCGCTAGGCCTGGACTTGACTGTTACGATCTCACCACCTCGCAGCCAGGAACAATGAAGCGTACTTGGAGCAATAATCGGAGTCAAATTCCAGGGGTGAGTTTGGATCTTCGCCAGATGTGATGTGCACGCTACCGACGGATTCTGGGTACATCTTGAATGTCAGTATATCAGAGAGGGCGATGACCAGAGTGCGGGCGCTTCTCCTTACAAGATAGTAGACTATCGAGAAGATTTTGCGACCGACTACCGTGGAGTGGGTCGGATCCAATGGAAAACTGGTGCGAGATGATGTCAGCATGGATGATTTGTCTACGGGGAACGCAACAACTGCTTGCCCTGAAAATGGTAAGACTATAGCCAATGGTTTGTCGGGATGATGCACAAAGAATTCTTCCCATCGAGACTGTAATGCGGGCCCACCAGATGCTAGTTGGGCTGTCGTCGGCCGGACTTTCACTGAAGCTTCCATTCCACTGTAATAAGAATACACATTGAACATCCGCGAGTGTGACCTAAATGTACGACCGACGTGTGAGCAATCTTGCCAGACCCGTTTCTTTCCCACTCTGGGAGATACGCTGCCGTACCCTCGTTGAACAGAATTTGGTACCACTGAGCTAGCTGCTACTCACCGGCGATCGCCTGCGG
Organism: Tylopilus aff. beelii; assembly: GCA_038094295.1. Lineage (NCBI taxonomy): Eukaryota > Fungi > Basidiomycota > Agaricomycetes > Boletales > Boletaceae > Tylopilus > Tylopilus aff. beelii. The sequence goes on from JBBPTU010000117.1 coordinate 41,344, forward strand.
GTCGCTCCACACATCATCCATGGTTTCAGTTTCACCTGATGCGTAGAACCCCGGACAAAGGCCAAAATGATCTGTAAAAATACCGTGTCAGTCCAACTAAGTCCTTCATGGTATTGTAATCATACCCTGGTAGTTTTCTCCGACGCCAGGTAAATCAACCAAGACAGGAATCTTATTCTTCTCCAGCACCGCCGGCGCACCAATCCCCGACCTTTCCAGGATTGATGGCGACCCAAAGGCCCCAGCGGAAACGACGACCAGCTTGCTAGCCTTCGCTCTGAAAAGTTCATTGCCGACACCTGTCGTGTACTCGATACCGACAGCATGTCTATTCCTATCGTCAACGTGAATCAGTTCATCCGTCTCACTTCAAGTTTACATACTCAATAATGACACGTTTGACACGCATTCCAACGATAATCTTCAAGTTCGGATTTTCTAAATGAGGATAGAGGTACCCGGATGCAGCGTCGGACCGTTTCCCAGAAACAGGGTGGACATATCTTTAATGGATAGGAGGTGAGCATGTGAATCTCTTTTCTCTGCCCATTTGCTCACTGGAAAGAAGGCTCGGAGGAAGTAAATAGGTAATTCCTCATGGTGACGAAACTAAGGGTACATACACTGTATGCGTCTGCGATCTTGAAGGTGGTGTTGTCCTCGACCTGTGGACGGGTCTGATCGTATGTCCTGGCCACGTCCAAAAATTGCTTCCCGATCTGGAATCCTCGTCCAGGGACAGAGATTTGGATCTGACCAGAGTAACCATGGGTAGGTTTGTCTGATATCGGGTTGAACGTCTCAACCTACGTATGTGATTATGAATATATTTCGTCTGGGCGTTTCAAGATCCTATTTACCTTTTTAATAAAGGGAAGAAGTTTATCGAAGCTCCATCCCTTGTTACCATATGCATTCCAATCATCGTAGTCAGATGCAGAGCCTCGCATGTATAGCATGACTGGATTTAAGACCAAGAAGTATGTTAAACGATGGAGATTGATGGTTTGCAACGCAATGACCTACAGTTGACAGTGGAACCACCCCCTATAGCTCGCCCACATCGCACAATGACAGCCCGCCCGTTGAGATATGGGCTCGGCTTGGCAACGTTGACAGAGACGGTGGTGCTCGTCGGGGCCAGGTTGTGGAGATATCTGCAAGGTTGGACGTGGATAGGGACATCACGGGTATGTTGCCCACTTTCCACGATGAGGATCTTAAGGGAGGGGTTGGCAGCAACCAATCTCCCTGCAATAACACACGCAGTCGTTCCACCTGGAATCGACGAGTGAGCAGGTCACC
>JBBPTU010000118.1:0-42390 GCA_038094295.1 Tylopilus aff. beelii
TCCCTGTTATCTCTGTCCTTGTCTATGCTGCGACATCTGTCCTTAGCCAGACGATACAGCTCGGTGCACCAACTAATGGAGCTGTCCTGCATCGAGGGCAGAACTTCACTGCCCAGATCATCCAGCCTGTAAGTAACCGATGCGACGCCCTCCTCATTCATCTCACTGAGGTAACCTGTCTTAGGAATCCCTTGCATCCTGCATCCAAGTTGGCATCGCTCTCGCGATAGACAACTGCAACAAAGGAGTCTGTCCTCAGCCTTCACAAGAGCTCGGCGATGTCCTTTACGCCGGCCCTTGGAACCCCACCCCACACGCCCAGGGCGGGTTTTACCAGAATTTCTCCCTTCAAGTTTCACAGTATATGACTCCTGGACCTGCCATCTTCACATTGACACACCTTTGCTTGCTTGGGGTACGTTCAGCTTTTCCTTTTTCCTCCGTGCCGAAGTGAAATGGACATTGCAGGCTGCACCATTCCCCTTCCTTGAGTTCCGCAACGCGACCGTGACAATCAGTTGAGAGTACGTTTGATAGCAGGCTATAGCACGCAGTTGTCCACAAGGCTTGTGGTTGAGAGTGATGAACACTTTGTATACTTCTTTGTACTAATTCCAAGGACACGTACGGATCTGTAAACCTATGCTGGCACGTTTTCTTGTTCAGTTTCCGTCGATCGAAATATAGGATGGTTAATTACAGGCCTAATATGATTTGTCATGAGGGCTGAGCACTGACAGAAACGATAATCGACAAAGCGCAATGTTAGACTTCGGCACTGGTAATTGGATCATGATGTCAGGTGGAAGAGCGGTGATACCACCTTATGAGGTCCGGAAGTGAAAAGGTAGGATGCTTTACAGGAGGTCCGCCGATGTATATGGAGGTGTGACAAGGGCAGTACTTGCTCGTAAGGCTAGCAAATCAAAAAGCCGCATGTGACACGACAATGTTGACGTTGGTCGGAAGGGCACAGCGGGCGCCATAATGGAGACGTTTGACTGGAATGATTAATTGAAGACCTGTGAGGATGGCTCAGCCAGCATGATCCTGCCAGGGGACAGTAGTCGTGGAGAGGCTTTGAAGAAGTCTGAGTGATGTCTTGTAATCTCGGCGTTGTCCGACGCACTTCACAGCCACACGTGATCTTAGCCTCGCAGTCTTGGACTCCTCAAGCAACTTGACCATGTCGCTCCTCGCGCCTATCATATGTGATAACGGAACTGGATACTCGAAGATAGGGTATGAATCCTATTGATTCAGTAAATATCCATCCTGACACTTGGTCAGTTTCGCGGGTAACTCCGATCCTTCATTGTGAGTCTCTTCAAGGTGACTGCGCTTCGCCCAGCTCACCTCCGCAAAGCGTGTTTCCGACCGCGATCGCAACACGCGGACCCGCTGCACAAGCGACGCGCGGTGGGCCTCCGATCCCAGCAAAGCCGGGAAATCTCGCGTCAAAACGTGGCATCGAAGACCTCGATTTCTTCATCGGTGACGAAGCGCTCGCGAATTCTAAAACGCCTGGCTACAGCGTTCATTACCCCATCCGCCATGGCATGATCGATAACTGGGACCACATGGAACGCTACTGGGAACAGACCATCTTCAAGTACCTCCGCGCCGAGCCCGAGGATCATTACTTTCTCTTGGTCAGTGCCGCGATCGCGATCTCGACAGAGATTATGTCGTGGAATGGCCTGCTGATCTGTATCTTGGTAGACTGAACCACCTCTTAATCCTCCAGAGAACAGAGAACAGACGGCAGAGATCTTTTTCGAGTCCTTCAACATCAAGGGGCTCTACATCGCGGTGCAGGCGGTCCTCGCGCTCGCTGCATCATGGTCGTCCAACAGAGTCACGGACAGGACGTTAACCGGAACGGTTATTGACTCTGGTGACGGTGTCACCCACGTGATTCCTTGCGCAGAAGGCTACGTGATCGGAAGTGCCATCAAGCACATTCCCATCGCCGGTCGCGATATCACACAATTCGTACTCAACCTTTTACGAGAACGCGGCGAATTGACTGGGAGCGTAGTACCTTCAGAAGATCACTTGCGAGTCGCCTCCAAGGTGAAGGAAGATTACAGCTACGTTTGCCAGGATATTGTCAAGGAGTTTAGAAAGTATGACGCTGAACCATACAAGTACTTTGAGAGGTACGACGGCGAGCACAGCGTCACAGGAAAGGTATGCTCCGGTACAGCTGACGCGTTCCCTTACTGATGGAATATTGTATACAGAAATATTCCCTTGACATTGGATACGAACGTTTCCTCGCTCCAGAAATCTTCTTTAATCCAGAGATATACTCGTCTGACTTTTTAACACCGCTACCCGAAATCGTCGATGATGTGATTCAGTCGTCACCAATCGATGTTCGTCGTGGATTGTACAAGGTAACCATCATCACCTCGCGTTGACAGCACGTATCGATCCTGTTTACAGAACATCGTCCTGTCTGGAGGTTCCACGATGTTCCAACACTTTGGTCAACGACTGAAACGAGACCTCAAGCAACTCGTCGATCGCAGGCTCGAAGCTAGTGTAATTGCTAGTGGTAGCACGCAAAAGGTAGGTTTACATGTAATCTGCAGAGTGCGTTCCGACGTTTTGCGTACTAGTCTTCTGGAGTCGAAGTGGAAGTCATTTCGCACAAGCGCCAACGGTAAAATTCTCTCATCACTGTCGCAGATGTGAAGGGCTGATCGTTCTCTTCTCCCTGTAGATACGCCGTCTGGTTTGGAGGATCGCTCTTGGCGTCATTGGTGAGTATGCGCTCCGTTCATGTGCACCAGGGACCAATGATCGTGTAGCCCGAGTTTTACACGTCATGCCATACGAAAGCTCAATATGACGAAATTGGACCTAGTATCTGCAGGCGGTACCAGATCTTTGGCAGCGCGACCTAGAGTTCAATGTTCCAGCCATGTCCGTGAAGTAGATAAATGTAACACTTGTCGTAGTCCATCTTCGCTTCGTGGACTTTACCCTCGGTTATTATTAGCTTATCGTTCGGAATGCTGGGCATGCAAGAAGGTTTTCTTGTACTAAGGCTTTGCCTTGTTCATTGTGGGCATGCGTAGGTCGTAAAACCCAAAAAATAGTACCTGGATAATCCTTCCCCTCCTCTGAGCTAATCAAGTCGCCCGGGGCATCTGTCCTGAAGTCATTCCCAAATGATGCGCTCACATCGGTAGCGTAAATACAATTGCAGCATAGTAAGATCACACGACTGTAAAGATACGACACTAACTCTGAAAATGCACCACTTCTCTGCGTTCATGCCGACGTGTCGATGCGGAACAAGCAATACAACAACGTCGGTGCCTCGCACACGGGACACCGCGACTCCTTCATGACCGCCGTCGAAATGCACCTGTACAGCATCCGCGCGTTCAGCCGCGCGTCGCAACGAGACGCAAGCAGAGGCCACGTACTCGTAACAAAACAGGTGTCCGCACGTCGTCGTCGTCGGCTCTTCGCAGTGGTCTCTGTAGCACGACCGGCAGTGGTACGACGGCGACGGCGCGGCGGGCTTGGGCGCGGGCGTATGCAGCGCGGACCCGTTTTGTCGTCTTCCGTACAGAGGGTGATGCGGTGGGTGCGGGACATGCGTCCATTTACGCGCCGGCCGACGGAGCGCGGAAAACCGAGGCAGCTTGCTGATGCCTGCATCGAGTGATGAGGGGTTAGCAACGACGTCATGCAGAGCTGGTTGAGAGTCACGTACCGTTGGTCCGAAAGCCGCTCGCACCCGGTCGAGGGATGATCGGTGGCTCGAGCGACGAGTCGCTCGACGTGGACTGTCTGTCCCATGCAGCTTCTGCCATGATGTTTTCCTCGAACCGCACTTCGCGCCGGCGTCCCCGGTCGCCTAGGGCGAGTCCTGCGGAAGACAGGACAGGGGACAAGATGGGGGGACTGTGAGATACCAACGGGGTCGACGGTTCCTGCGTCTGATGTGTAAGCGAGAGATAGGCTCGCGCCTCGCGAAGATATTCGGGGGTCATGCTCGCGGAGACGCTGATACCGGCCGACTCTGGCGAGATGGAGCTCGGGCATCCCGAGTTACTAGAATACAGTTAGCATATTCCGCATGCGATACTTGAACGTACCCTGGGCCATTCACGCTGGGAACTAGCAAGCTCAACTGCGGAACGGCATGATCGGATGGCATGGTCAGACTCAGGGTAGGCGTAGCGCTGATCCTCTTGGACGATGGTATGGAAGCGGAACGAGGTGAAGATCTTCGAGAACCCGTATCGCTCGTCATTGTCCAACTCGACGTAGACGTTGGGGATGCTGCACCCGGGTCCGGTAGTTTGACGACAGGGGAGATTAGCGGAGGAGAGCGGGTGATAGGACTGGTCGAGGTACTGTCCGCTTCATCGTGTTCCTCCGCAGTCACGGCGGCGTCGGTAATCCCCTGCGACAACGAGAACAATGGGGGTGGTTCAGGGCGTGGGCTGAACGGACTTTGGATGTCAGCGGATTGGATGGTCTGAACGCCGGAAATGAGGGGTGGTGTCCCAACCGCAGGTAGTGGAGAGTGTTCAAATTCGGGCGATGTCTTGGGATTTTGGCTGGCAACCAGAGATAGTGATTGGACGGCCCCATTCCACAATTGACCGTCGGTAGGAGAACGTTGCTCGACGGAAAGGGTAGAACTGCGCGAGTGCGATCCAGACGAGTCGCTGGATTCCGCCACTACCAATTGGGAAGTGGGGCTGGAATAACCACTCAAGCTTGGAGGTAGGGGGATGAATGACGCGTATGGGAGATTTACACTACCCTCAAAGCCCCAAACAGGGTCAATGGCCCGTGCGCTTGTTGGGGGAGTTGAAAGGTCTTCGCGGAGTGCCTCGCCCTCGCGATCGGGCTCGACTGAGACAACGGATCGTCCATGGTCACCGAAATTTGGGCGATGGACGGTGAAGAGATGCTACAAGGTATGAATGAGTTATCTGGTGTTGGTGGGTTCTGGATCTTACATGTTGGTACGCATCCGCGTTAGCAAACCTAGTGTTACAATCTTGGCACTTAGGATGATTAAAGAAATGCTTGACATGATTCTCTAAGACATTTGGGCTATCGAAGTGCCATTGACACAAGTAACAGTGACATTCGGGGTGTGCAGAAGCACCGTGCTGTTCGATCCAAGGTCAGAAGGAACCGGTGACAAGTAGCGTTACTCACCTCTGTGTAATCAAATCGATCTCTGAATCCAACGCCACATTTCTCGCACTTGGGGTGCATCCGCGACTTCAAATAATGAATGGCGAGTTCATCCTGATCAAATAGTTCTCCTTCACACACATCGCAAGCGATGCGTGGATGAGCCTCGTCGATATGCTACAAATTCAGACTAGTGGCAGACCGCAACTTTCTGCAGGCAAGGCACTTACGATAGTATACGCGTCACCATTTTCGAACCCGAGCTGACACTTCTCACAGTGAGGATGAACGTCGTTCGAAGAGTCCTTGTAGTGTTCGAAGAGCTGACTTTCCTCGGCATAGGCCAAGCCGCACGCGTGGCAAGTATAAGCAGACCGATGCTGCTCTAGGTGTTCTTCTAGCGTTCTCATGTCCATATAGATACCATCGTGACAAATAGGGCATGAATGAACTGTAACGACGTGAATGTCGAGTTCCGTTTGAGATGAACAAGCCTCGTGGCAGACGTCGCACTGAAAGCCGCGGGGATACGTTGCCACTGCGTGAGCTTCCACGCCAACTTCCGAAGAAGATCTGCGAGGGCCCAGCGTTGGGCTCAGCCTCCGAGAAGCAGAATGTGCTAAATTTATGTGCTAATAGGTAAAAGTAAGCACTGGAAGGGTGCACAACTTCAAAATGGGTAACTTACCGCAGAAAATGCGATATCGTCCTCGAAGCCAGTGCGGCAGGTGCCACAGACCGGGTGGTCATTATCAGCAGCAGCGAAATGAAGCCCGCGTTCCTCCTCCGTCCGGTACCGCGTCCCACACCTCTTGCACGGAACAGGATGAGAATGCTCGATCATGTGATCGGACAACGTCTGGGCATCTCTTAGGATGCCGTCGTGACACACAGTACAAGAGTGGACGGTGTCAACGTGTTCTTCAAGTGCGGCTGTTGAGGGGCAGATAAGGTGGCAGATAACACATTCTGCCCTCACGGGATGCTTTGCAGCCATGTGCGCTTGCAGGCCCGCCCGAACTTTAAATTCTTTTTTGCAGAGCTCGCAGACGAGAAGACCCTTGCCATGCCGGCTGGGAGAGGCGCCCTTGTTGTTTATGGGCTGGGGACTTGGTGGACGAGCGATAGCTGTGCTAGCGCCTCCCTGGGATGGCAGGATGAGTTCGGGAGCGGGCTCCGCCGGACGACTGCTAGGCGGATTGCTTTTGTGCGCTTGGTTGAAGTGGACGTTCCACTCAACAAGGGAAGAGGATAGGTAACTGCACTTTGAGCACGGAAACTGTCCGTGGGAGGACTGATGTGCTTTAAGCTCAGTAAGAGAGTTGAACTTTGCCTGACATTCGCTGCAACCATGGACGGCAGGCTGCTCAGCGACGTTCAACTTGTTGGATACTGCGCTGCCGTTCACGGCAACTGCTGGCGGGGAGACGGCGCGAATCTCTGGAGTGTGAACATGCTCCACGGAGTTCACGGATCTGCGGGGGGATGCCGGACGGGGTGGAAGGTGTCGTTTGGCCTTCTGGTGACTAAACAAGGCGGCTGGAGTGGTGAACTTCTTGTTGCAGAAGGAACATTGGGTAGAGGAGACGAGCTGGGGAGGGCGGACTGCGACACTAGGAGATGCTTTCGGACGTGTCTCCGCCATACGCTATAGAGTGGACGAAAAGTCAGACCGGGACCGCACTAAAAGTGGCCAGATTACTTTCGTCAACTCGCCGATTTCGTCGAAGAAAGATTGGTTGCCGGTGGGGCAATGCAGGGAGAGGGTCATAGAAGGTAAGATCGTGGTGTCTGTAGCCGCTCGCCCACCCCAGGTCCTGTCTTATAAGAGGCCGTTGCCCCAATACACGACTCCGCCGCGTGTTCCGAAAGGGCTGCTCACCTCACTTTCATCAATTGGTTCAGATGCCGATTGTCTTTCCAGAAGTCATTGCCTGCAGCATGCATTTCCAATGTGTATCGCAGAGATTCCTTCGCCCATCAACCTGGCCAACCAGCAGGGGGAGATACTGGTTTATTTCCCCTCGCGTTGTAGGAGGTGGGAATCGGCCGTCCTTAATAGTAGCTCTCGTTTAATGAAAGTGAGCTTCTGCATGGAGCTCCGTGACGAATTCCACAAGAAATTGAAGGTCGAACCTGTGCCAGGTCGCCGTTACGAAATTGAACCAACGGCTGCAAGATCCAAGAGTTCAGGTCGTAATGAATGCCTCGCAAATATCCCCCTTGCTGTACCTTATTTCCTGCCACGCTCGCCGATCGTCGGTGCAACCCAGGTAGAGAAAAAAAAAGAATCGAATGGGTTTGACCGCGTACTGTGAAGTGCGAAGATGGGCATACGCTCCGACTCCTGCATCATTTGTTTGGATTTTACCAGACGCGACGGTTAGCGTTGAACCGGCCTTAGACTAACCGTGACGGTCGAACCCGTCCTGCATCGCCTGGCCCTTGGATATCTTTGGTCCAGACGGTATGGTTGCCCTAGTCCTGACTGAGGCTAGACTGGCCGCGTCTTTTTAGCTGGATCCCCTACGGCTTGCTCGCCCTAGTCCAAGGAAGTTCTATCAAGTGGCCATCCGCAACTCGAAGCATGTCGTGTATCAAGATTGGTGATTGGAGTCTCGGAGAAGCGGTGCGCACTCAGCGATATCCCAACGTCCGGTCTTTTGCAGAGCAAATCCATCTGAGATCTACTAGTCCCCTTTGTTCAACAGGGACCGCAACACGCGATATCTTGCTATTTCACGCGTCTCGGTCACCACACTCTACTCCACCAATTCTTGCGAAGAAAATCCTCTCCGTGTGCGGTTTACCACACTGAGTCGCGCCTTTGACTGACGAGACCGCTTCGCAGCCGAGAAGCTATAGTCGCCACATCGACCGTATAGCCATCGAGAAGGAAGTTGCCTGTGCGATGGCTGAGCTTCCGCCGATCAAACCCTAGATCCCACTAATTCCGTGTCCATGCCTCGACTTTGCCTTCGGCTGGTCGGGTACTGGTGTGGGGTTGGCTCTCCCTCGCACGAACGACCGGTCTTCGCAAAGCCCATCTTGATGCAGGCATTGCGCACATCGGGATGAGCTCTGCGTTTAGCGGTATGCAAGGGTGGCGCCGCAGTGAGGCTATGAAAACCATTGCTATATTGCCGCCGTGGACTGGTGTGTACCCGCGAAAGAGGGCTTGCAGGAACTCGGCTCGGAGCTTTACTTCTTCGCCCTTCACACACAATGCTTCAGGGATGCGTACTCGCTCAGTGCGGGATCCACTTCTCTGCGAAGAGACCAACATTCTGACTACGACCTGTACTCATCTCCGCGTAGCCGCCAGTGGAAAATAGTGTTGCACGATTAAATATCATTCATGTAAATCCTCAGAGTCGTACAGGGAGCGTCTTCTTGATAAATAGGACCAGGGAACTGCCAGTACTAATCACGTCCGCGGCGTAACTCAGTCTATAAATAATTGATAGGCAGTTCGCCATGCCTTGTTTCCCCCGCGCTCGATGACGTCCTGTCAGAAAGTCAGACAGTCCGCCATGCGATTCACAAATACGTATTCTTGAGTGCTTACTCCGTGGCACGGAATGATCCTGTCAAAGTCCCAAGAAGCGACTGTCTTTGCGTCACGCTTCATTGTTCTATAGACGAAGTTCAACGTTTATCAATGTTCTACGAGATGAGACACTGATCCAACTCACTCGATGTCAGTGGCGATGCCTTGGATGACCTTTTGGTGAGCCCATGAATCAGGCTTCAATGTTGCTTGAGGTATCCATTTGGATGATCTCGAATACTAAACGCCAGTCAGTATGGACCCCAGGACAGACGAACAAGGCGTGGCGTGCCACTCACTTGTTCGGTCGCCGGCAGATTGTACAGCAGATCTGCTTGAATTAAAGACCTAGACGGGACATGGAGGAAGGCAACATCTTTGTTCCTAACCCCAGAGAAGTAGCTGCAGTCGTCTAAGCCAATTTTCCGCGATCGACCCGACCTAGCAAGCGTACCAATGTTTGATCTAGAAACGGGGTCAGCGACGCGTCCGTAACCTACCACGTACACTCACGTCGTCCTCAAAGCCATACTGCATCTCGAGTGGGTCACGACCCCAGACTGGCCAAGTCATCATTCAAATCGCCCTACGTGATACCAACACTCACGTCCGTCAAACGGGAACGACTTTTCGTTCATCCGCTTGATCGTGTCCTCCACCCCGATGACCTTGGCGTCCGGATACGTCATTTTGAACTCTAGCAAGTAGAGGTGGTGGACGGTATCTGGATTAATGATGTACCTGAGTTCAAACTTGGTGAGGCGACGGGCATGGGCGGGTCAAGCAACGTACTTGACCGGACCAAGCTCGTTGATCTTGGTCTTCGTCTCGTGGTCTAGAGGGGTCGAGGCGAGCACCCACACGCCTCCATCCCTCAGCTTGACGGCGGTCGATCGACCGCCGATGGGGAACATGCCGAATCTGGCAAACGGGCTAGAGTGGAGATGAACGGCTGGGCTGGCTTCGTTCGCGCAAAACGAACCGGGAAAACGTCCAGACGTCTTTCACGACCTGTTTCACAAAGGTAACCTGGCTCGCGTCTCAGGAGTCTGGATGGGAATGTTACCTCGCGGATGATTGTATCTCCCATGCTTTCTGTGGTGACTTCTCGCCTGAACAGCTGAATGGAAGTCTTCCTTGGTGGGAGTTGTGGCGAGGTTCGTGTGAGGCGAGGCAGGGGGACTGAGGGCATTCGCCTCATGATGGATGACGTCAGATGTCAGCTCGAAACACGCCCAAAAAACGTGAAAGATAGTGTGATGTTTCATCCATGGGGAAAGTAAGAACCGATGACTGTTGTACATACACGTAAGTCAACCGAGAACCCGAAAAGCAGAAACAGAAGGGATGGTACTAGTTCAGATCACGACCATTCGGCGCACTCTGGTAAAATGTGGGTGAATCGTAAATAAATGCATCGAGCTCTGAATCGGAACCACTATCATCCCCAGACTCGTCCGAATAATCGTGAGGTTTCCCGATATTAAAGACGTCCGCGAACGGCGTCTGAGGTGCATCGTTGGAATTGTCCGTTGACCGGGCGATGATGGATGCCACGCGTTCTTCCAACTGTTGGCTCGGTACCAAAACACGGGGATGGGGCTTCGTGTTTTGGAAGAATTCGCTCAGCTCGTGGAGGTCCTGGACTAGCACCCCGAGGTCTTCATCTAGTGGGTCCGAGAACGAGATAATCTGTGACCGTGACTCTAGATCCACATACGATGGACGGAGAGCGCCGATACACGATTGCGCGACTGCCATCATGTTGTTCCTGCAAATAGATCGCCGAGATTTGACTCGAGGAACACACCACCCCGATTCTTCAGGGACCCCAAATATCTCTCCTTCTTCTACGGGAGGAGCGTTGAATGAGCCGTGCATACTCATCCGAAGAACGTTGCGCGAATTCTGTCCCCCAGATACTCTTGTTGGCTCTTCAAGGACGTCGAGTGCTTCAGCAGCAAGGTCACCTTCCACAAGCCGCAGCAAGGGCATGAGGTGTTCAGTAGCGAGTGAATGATGTGCGTTTCGCTGGTCACGTTGCTGGAAGAACGCCTTCAGTACCTGCATCGCGTGGATGCGTACCCAATTCTCCTTGTTGAGAACAAGGCCCAGGAGGAGCGTGGCGATATCTGGCCAATGGGTTGCGAAGTAATACTCGCGAAGCCCTGCAATGGACTGCCGCAGAAAGTCGTCCTTGGTGCGGAACCGATTCTTGACGAAGGAAGTCATGATACGAGAGATGGTATCTCGTCCTTCTCGCGAAGCAAGATTGGCGATGGAGGTACAAAAATCATCGAGGGCTGCGTCACGATGGTCGCTTGACATGACGTGTAAACACCAGGGGAGGGTAAGAGTAAAAAGGTCGCAAACTCGACGTTCGGAGGGTTCGATGAGTCGCGAATCCGAAATTTTCGTCAGCCGCTGAAGCGCCGCAAAAGTGTCAGCCACGGTACTGGTCGAGCGGAGTCCACCCAGGAGGCATGTTTGTAAGCTGTACGCGCCGTTCCAAGAATCTGGACGTTGAACGAGCACTGACTCGACAAACTCTGTGTTGTCCAAGTCCATCTTGTCGAGTAATGTAGCCAAGAGCTTGACGGCTGCGGCGAATTCCGATTCGACGGCCGTCATGAGACAAGATGCCGTTGCCCAGAAGAGATGAGGGAGGAGAGCAGGACTGAGATCATTCGATGCCACAGAGACTACGAGCGTAGAAACAGTCACGCCGGTGAAGTTGTGAAGCTCAGTTTCGTCGTCGCTGATGGCAGTATATAAACGGCTAAGGATATGCCCAAGGACATCTTTCGAAAGAGGGACTTTCAGTAACCGAAAGATCTGAAGGGACCGCCTAGCGAGGCTGCGGATATGACAGTGCTCGACATAGGGTATCGATATGGAAGCGAGGTTCTTCGGGAGGTCAGGAACGGACTGCCCAATGACGAGCACCAGCTGGTCGACAATGTACTTCATGCGAGGTATGACTACCTCCTCGGTATCATTTTCTGACCAGAAGAGGGAGTCACCCTGGCCCTCCATAGCCGTGATAATTGATATCAATGATGCCCGAGCTGGCTGCCCGACCCTGTCGGTAGTCGTTGGATACCGGGGCACGCAAGCTCTCATCAGGTGGAATAGTGTACGACGCGCTGTCGATCGCAGCATCGAAACCCTGTGATCTAGGTGACAGAGGACGGCACAGAGGATGACGGGTATCTGCTCGTGGTGTGTCCAGATGCGTTCGAGCGAGACTGCACCAATGTACAGCATCGCATACTGAGCAGAGCCCAAGAGAAGGCGGGGCTGATCGTCTGCAAAGAGCACATCGAGGTCGGACCACAGCTCTAGTTCCTCTGGAGTCGGTTGCTCCAGCCTGTGCTCGAATGTAGGAAGCATCCTTTCTGGACCACAAATACTGCAGAGTTCCTGAAAGATCTGGACACCTATCGCCGAGCGAGACAAGCAAGCAATCACCCCGGAGGCGCACTTGACGAAGGCGTTCGTGGCGACCTTGATAGATTCGCTGACCAGGAAGGACGCAACTGCTCGTCCAACCAAGAGGTCTGGGACCTCGACGAGCCGAGCCCAGATTGCGGCGACTTGCTCGGGCTGTGCGTCACTGAATCGCTTGGTGAGGGCAAGCAGGTTGTACACGACGAGGCTACCCTTCGATGTCAACGTCAGCCTCGACGTGTCAGCTGCAGTGATCCGGAGGTTTGGCATCCAATTTTCTAAGCCCTGTAGCATAAGGTGGCAAACGCGTTCGTTGCCATGGCGATGAATACGTAGGAGCAGTGTCGTGACCTCTGTGAGGACATCGAAAGCTTGCTGTGGATGCTCCCCTGCAAGACACTCCCCGACCAGTCTGTGGGCTTGGAGGTAAACGCTCGGGGTATGATTGGCTACCATTGTCTCGAATGCAGCCATGGCAATCACGCCCGCCGACTGTTCATGAATGGCGACAAGGATATTGAATGCATACCGTCGGATAGTGATGTCGCCATGGCAAAGATTCGCTAATCCGAGGCAGACGATCTGTGCAAACGAGAACGAGTTGCTTGATGCATTGCATATCACATCCGCAATGGTCTCAAAGAATGCTGCGCTGCTGAGTGAGATGGTCGAAGCCTCGCAAAACCCTCGACGCAGGACGTCTGCAAGCAGGTCTGCGCCGGGCTGGGGCAAAATCAGGAGAGATCGCAATGCCTTCCTAGAAAGGTAACGTATATGTAAGGTTCATCTTCTATCATGAACAAGCGAACTTACTTTGCGCAGGTTACCAATGGGACTTGACCATCCTCGAATACAGCATGAATCCGGTCAAGGATCTGAGCGGCCTCGGGTGCGCGTTCGATCGGAGAGCTCATTTCGACAACATCAGCCGGGCAATATGCTCTTTGCTGCACTATTTAATCAGTATGATGCTGCGTTCCAATGAGCATGACAACGTACACACAGAGACGATAGGGCTCCAACGGACGCATGGGATAAGAGTTTGGTCTCGTGTTGAAATCGCTCGCCGGCATCCGACTCCGCCTCAGGGTCTTTGATGGCTGCTGCCGCGGCCCTCTGCATCAAAATAAACCTTGTTTTCGCGGATTCGTTTTGCGGTCCATATTGGCACCATTCTTCACACATACGATATAACGAAAGATGAATGTTTGCAGGGATGCCATCCATCTCTGGAAGGTCCTCTGAATCATCGAAGAGACGTTCAACGAGCCCACAGAAATAGCGCCGCAACCGTTGTAAAGAGTAATTGTCACGATTGTCTGGTGCGGCGAGAAACGCTTGGGTGCTCTTGACAAATTTGAGCGCGTTGGACAAGGCGTCCTGCTTGCTTGACGGTTTTAGAGAATGAAGGTGGGGAGCGGTAAGATAGTAGATCCTGCCGACTGCGGAATGCAGACGAGCTTGCCGACGAGAACGGACCGGAGTTGCAGGCGAGCCTGGCTTGGTGAGAACTTCGTCGTAAAATTGGCGAGATGCGAAGAGATTGAGATCCTCCAGAAGTTGGGGATAACCCTCGATGGGAAATGCGCTGATAGATAGCACAGCCGCTTCGCGAAAGGGAGTATAGTCTGCGTCCAGAAATGGCGTCAAGTGCTTGAATAAGTAGCGAGTTGTTGACATTCGCTCGCGCTCAAAGTTTGACATTGAAGGCGCACGGATGTGCTCACGCCCCGCCTGCGTCATAGCGAGTCGATTCTCAGAAACCGCTGCGGTCGAACAGAGTACCCTGGTCCACATGTACCACTGGTCGATGAGCGACATGTTTTCCTTTACTAGCTTGTACCCGTCCCGCTCTGTGGGGCGGGAGGCCTGCGAGCGACCACTGGAAGATATTCCAGCAAGTCGAAGCATCGTGGGGTGATAGCGTGAAGTCGCTGCTTCTACGACAGCTCTACAATTCGGGATGAGCTTTCCGCAGCTAGATTGCGAAGCACGCATGAACGCTGGATAGATGAAGCGCCATATCTTGCGGTCTTTTTCTACGTTGCTATCTGCGATTCGGAGGAGAACATCAGGCTTTGCGGATCGTCTCCACTGCTGGAGGCGATCTAGCTCCGCGCGCTCGAGTAACTCGTCGAAACCCTGAAGAAGTGGACATTCCTTGGTGTCGACCTCGAATAGCGATGAAAATAAGGATAAGAAAAGAGTTGGATTTGAGGCCGAGGGATCCTCATGAGCGAGATTCTTGCAAAGGGGAATGAGCAAGCGTGCTAGCTTGACACCAACGCAGCGGACGGCCATCAATTCATACGAAAGAAGGAAAAGAGTGCCCAGGACAACCTCTTCCGCTTGTTGCAGAACGGCCTGCAGATCATTGCCCACTAGGTCTTGCTTCGCCTTCTGGGAAAAGCCGGTGACCCATGCATCCACTACGCCAGTCCAGAGATTCAACAGTCTTGCACTCTCGAGGAGGATCCGATAGCTTGTTGCTTCCCTTTCAATATTTTTGGGGTCAAACAAGAATGCAGTGAAGTATTTCAGCACCATTGGCGCATACTGCACGTCTTTCATGAACCTTCTCAAAGCCGCCCCTGCAACCTCGCCCACCCGCGGCTCGACATGTATGACACCGCGTAAAAGCATGTCCACAGCGTCGGCAAGAGGTATCGATGAGGTGTGTAAGCACCTTGGCCAAGATTGATAGCACGTCTGCAGAATGCTAATGTGAGAAACGAGGTGGTTTGGATATGCAAAGGCTCCTTCCGGATGTCGACGGATGACCAAATTATGGGACTCCTCGAATGGTGATGCATTGCTTGAGGTAGAAGAACGGGCCAGTGACCATTGTTCGTCAAAGACGGACATATGACCAACCACCTTGAAACAAGATTGCGCAATAGTAGAGGTGGTTGCACCAAAACGGTCGACGAAATCCTGAATGCCAGGTTTCGAGAGAACTGAAGCCGGAAGAACATCAGAAGAAGATGGGTAATCATCCCACGAAGGTATCGTCGAAAGATCTGCGCTGGACGGCCATGTCGGGGTAGGTTCTTCCCGTTCGAGACCATGTAGTGTCAAGAGGATCGCTTGCACCAAGATTCCAACACGCTCGGGGGCAAGTGCACCGTTCGCGCTCGCAGACTCCTGCAGGAGTTCCATGCAAAAGTCACGACCATACTCGAAGTAACGAGAGATGACGAAGTGAACGATACAGATGAATGGTTCGAGGTGTTCTTCAGGAGGAAAGACAGATGTTCGTCCCGTAGGAAAGAAATGTTTTAGGAGGCCGTCCAATTTTGATGTGCTAGTTGATGCAGGCTCCTGGCAACGGTAAAGATATGTCCAGATCAGGCGGAGTGTCCCGTTCAAAACAGGGATTCGGTACGGTTTGTCCTACGGATGAGCATATGAGCACCGCCAGATTAGGCGATCAGAGATACCCACCTTTAATTTACCGATCCCATACTCGAAACACGCCGTCCAATGTTTTAGGAAGAACTGGTGTGGAGCCACGCATAGCGTCGTGACTGCCAGCGAATATGCGACATGCCAATATCGAGGCTTTGACATCATCTCCTTTGCACGAGGGTAAATCTTCTCTATCGCTTTCTCCCATTGCGGGTGGTTGACTTCTGCTTGCGCCGCCTGAAGAGAAATCAGTCACCTGTCATTAACCAGTGGATCACGTTTCCACCTTGCCGATAGGATGTAACAACCGTGTGAGCGTCTCTGCAAAAGCCATTTTGAAACGAAGACCATGTGCGTTCTCGAAAGATTTCGCCAAGGATTCCATAAACTCGGCACCTTCTTCGAATGCTTCTGGGGGCCAAACCTACTCGTCACATCAGACACCTGCGGTAGGATTCAAGTAAAACTTACTTTGATTTGTACATAACGCAAACCTTTGACTAAATTTTCGAACTTGGTGTCCAAGTCCTTGGCAATTTGACCGTGCGCAACTGGGGCGAGCTCATTGAGAAACCTGTCGGTAACGTTTAGAAATCTATGCCCAAATTAAACGAAAAAATTAGTCTAGTGCATGTGAACTTCAGCATGGAAAAAACCCACCTTAGGTTAGCCAGACACCCCAGTACACCCGCATACAACTCTGCGCAGAGTTTATAATTAGGATTAACAGAAGGTAATGGCCGTCTAAACTGGTCGAAGATGGTCTCCTCCAAACTGTATCCCATGGTATCACTGAGCGCGTGTGGAGAGAGCATAGAGAGAACAGCGACCAGCGCTCTGCACATGACATAGATTGCAGCGAGAGACGCGCGTTCAGACATCCGAGGGTGTCCAGATCGGTTAGGTGAAGTATCACGTATATCCCGACGCCAACGCATGATGGCGTCAATGACATTCTTGGCACGTTTTTGCGCAATCTTGCCAAGAGAATGTAAGAGTTCGTCAAACTGTGGGTCGAGCGAGGGACCGAAGAAGTCGGTCAATATTGGATCGCCATCCTAAACGCCAAAAGTGTCAATAGCCAGTCGTGACAAAAGGATACGGCTATTTCAAGGTCCGCGGCGAGGCTCGAACCAGAAAGCTTACCGGACTTTCGCGCACGAACGCGTCAATCTTTGCCTCTGCAAGCGTAGCGAATCGAATGAAGACGGCGTGTAGCGCGTAATCCGCGGGAGTCTTGATCGAAGCATGATCTTCGCTTTCATCCTCCGAGATGATTGGACTCTCACACCGTGCGGTAACCAATGATTCAGGGACACGGGGAACTGGAGGCGGCGAAGTTGGGGGGTGGCCAAAATTGAAAGCGTGATTTGGGTTGTGGCCAAATGGATAACCATGACCATGGTCGCTACCATTCTCTGAGCCGAAGAACACGGAACCAGAGTGTGAATGGTGCGAACGCGCTGCGGAATGGCCACGCGGGCGAGATGTAGACCGGGAAGGACGTGATTCCCCAGGAGTGGGAGGGCGTGGATGCTGGTGTGGAGGGCTGGCTACGTTAGATTGCTTCGATGTCGTGGTAATGGGGTGGGCAAGAGACGAGGTAGATCTGTTGAACGGATTCTTCAAGATCGGGTATGCCTGGTGGTGGTCCAAGGTGGGGAGCGGAGGTACGTCGGCGTTGTTCTTCGAAGTAGATTTGAAAGCGTTTCGTATGGAGGCAAAGGACGGTTTTTTTGTGAATGAGCCTGTCCCATTGAAGGCAGAGGTGGAGGTGGTCGCGACCGAGGACTGGGGGGCGTGCGCAAAAGGACGGCGGGGTGCGTGATCGAGAAAGGAATCGTCGGAGGCAAAAGAATCGCCTCGCGAGTGCGCGCTGAAGAAACTTCGTTCGGCGGCCACCGCCGTTGTTGGCGTAACGATGGTTGGCGACTCTGACCCAGATGCACTGCCAAACCCAAATGCACCGGCGCGCCCAAACGGTACTGGCGTCGTCTGAAAGTCATCCTCGTCGAAGTCTGCGCAACGGGGTGAGTGAGCAGTCTCAAGACAGGATGACCTGCGCGTTACCTGGGATCGTTATCTGCAAGCCTTCGGAGCCCATCAGAACTTGGACGTTGTCGTGATCAAAGCAAGAACAACCTCAACTTGCGTGTACATAGTTCCATTTTTGTACAATTAGCCCCTTTCTTCGATTTTGCTCAAAGTCTGGCCCGGGCCGCCCGGCAGTCAGCATCTCCAAAATTGCGTGCTGCCACTGGAAAGTGTCCCTGCACAAAACGCACGAAGATAACGAAAGGTACGAAATGACATATTTAGTACAGTGTCGCCAAGCAGTCGTGATGTAACGTTACTGTACCGTGATTCATTCTGACGACGTCAGTTTGCCCATTCAGTGGGCCCGGATCCTACTGCGGATGCCTATAAAACTTTATCGACAAAGTTTCGGAATGCGATCTCCCCAACTTGGTACGTGGTGCGAGCCACCCGAAAGCGGTACACGAAAAGTTACCAGACTCCGTCCGGGTTATATTCAAGCTTGGGGTTGAACCATAAGCCAACCCTGGTGCGTATGGATGACACACGGTCGTATATGTTTACATTCAGGAACTCTGCTACAATGAACGCACGGAGTCTTTCAGCGATATCCATCCATCGAACCATTCGAATCACTCAGGGACAACGGTCGTGAATTGGATCGTTTCGCTCTCTTCGAGGCTCCCGTCATCATCACCGGGATCAATCTCCATCTTGTGGTAAAACCGGTATGCGACACTCACGACGACAAGGAGGTCACAGATGACGACCGAAAGTGCCGCCTGGATGATTCAGAACGAGTCAGTGGGATGCATCAACTCGCGTACTATCCTATCTTTTACCTTTATGTGAGTCAACAATAGACTTGTGCTGGTAACTGGCAAGAAGAGATAGACCACCTGCGCTATCGACAGAATGGTGATGCCAATTGAGGACGCAAAACACGAGATGAGTAGTATGCGCCGACTCCGCGATAATTTTGCGCCCTTCATCAAGAAAATAGACGCGAGCACAAGAACAGCATCAGCGATCCCATCAGCTGCAAGATATCATGGGCATGCATTCGAAAGAGAAGCGACGGACATACTAATTAATTGCACGATCGCAATACTGTGCGTTAGTCTACAGAGTCGGCTAGCACAAACATACATTCTCAGGACAAGCACTGTGATCCACATTAAACCAAATGCGATGGCGGTAGCGTAGGAAATGCGTCGGATGATTGCAAGAGGGTTTGCAATGCGGGTTATCGCAGCTGCCATGCTCAAACGTGCTGCCCTATCACGTATTCCGTTTCAGGGACAAGAATGACTGCGTAGAATGAAACATACCAAGGGGCAGAGCACAGGGTGACCGTACTAATCCAATTCTGAATGATATCAGCATTAGAGGGTTGCACTGCCGGTCGATTAACGATTATTGACTAGAATGAGAGGAATGACGGCATAGAAGACGCACAAGGAACCGAACGCGCCGCCCATGCGCATACGAGGTTGCCGATGTCAGCAAGAAGGGCGAGTGAAGCCCAAGCATCGTCGCAACCAAAGCGACAAATGTACCAGCGGTACGTCGTCCTGAAGATGCCGGAGGTGATAGCGAGAACGTGGAAGACACAAGCAATCACTAGGGTGGGTGAAAACTTGCGAGGACGTGCAGCTGTCAACGACGAACCTTTGACATGTAATGTCCAAGACTGTCCTGGAAACGGCATGGCCCACAAGTACGCACCACAATCTGAGTATGTCTCGTAACGACTAGAGTTGGCAGGTGTCCAGCGAGGGGAGTGCAAACATCGTGAATGGCTCCATTCGAGTTCGCCTTTGAAGCAAATCAGAGAGGGAACGTAACGAGGAAATACCTAGTATGAGCGTGAGCAATCGGCGTGTGATGCGTACGTACACCCCTTCAGGGACGTCGACGATGTGTGAAACACTACTAGCTAGTGGATTCACCTTTCGACCCAAGACGGATGATGGTACAGAGTCGGGGTTAGTACCAGCAGTTATTGACAAGTTCAGGTCCATTCGTATTAATTGACAACGCGATTGTAGGTTTCAAGATAACCCTGTTTACTATTTAAAGCCTCCTTACGACCCCCTCGCACCTCACGCAGAGATCCTCACTCTCGTGCCGCGTGTATGTCCAGCAGCGAGGACATTTTTGCAATAAAGCCGGTCGGATATGAAGACCGATTTCAGCGCCCATGCCTGCCAGACTACTCAGCATCCAGTAAAGTTCGTAACGTGTCGGTCATACCTGTTATCTCCACTGAGTCGCTATACTTCCACATTGGAGGATACGTTGTCGTATCAAGGGTGTCCGCCACCGTCACGTCGGAGACGATGAAGAGGGTCGTCAAAAAGCTTTCTAATGACAATCCCACGTTCCAATAAAGTTTCGCCAAGATGGCACGATAAACTTACTTTCACGTCTAAGCAATTCCCCAATCTCGAGGTCTCTCTCACGTGGCAACGTGATCACCACCTGTGCCTCTAAAGCGCTCTTGAGGTTCCTGGAAGTAACGTCAGCGCACTCAATCTTATCACACGTTCTGAACGCATACTTATCTCCCCGAGCCTTTTCCAAGAGCGATAGCACAGCACTACGCACGGTCAATAGGTTGCCCATATCTTTTTCGGCCCGGGAATCTTCCCATTCGGCACTCTAATTATGAGACCAAGGTCACGTTAGTCGTGCAAAACACATGCGACAATCGGACCTACTAATGGTTCCCACTTATTTGTGAAAAATGAAAATTCCGACAATTCCGACGCGCGGTGTGCATGTATTTCTTCGGCGAGGTAGGGAAGCACCGGGGCGAGGACCGATGTCATAGTTTGTAGTACCTGGTGGCAAAGGTGAAACACTATTCCGAAATGCGATGATGGCTAACGCGCACCCGTTTCAGCGTGTCGATGACCACTCGACGTTCGATGCTATGGACATCATTGGCATACAAAATATCTTTTGTTATATCAAAGTATAGAGACGAAAGGGTGATGTTGGCAAAGTTCGTCAAAGCAACCATGACTCAAAGGCAGCGTCAGCCCTGCACAGCAGATGGGTGTGAATCCACATACCTCGGGGAAAATTGTACGTCGCATAGCCTTCCAGGGCGATCCTCTCAAGCTTGTACAGTTCATTCATGACGTACCGCTCCGCCTACCTAAAGGTAAGCTACATTTCCGTTATCAGGCACGGAAGAACGAACCAAACCAAGGTCCTTCTTCTCGACACTCTCGCGCACGCCACTCTCTTGCGAAATCGTCGGCCCGATATTCCCGAGCAGGAACCTAGCAGAATTTCGTATCTTCCTCATCGATTCCGCGGTTTGCGCGAGAACTGTGGGGCCAATAGACATATCACGCCAATACTCGACGGTTGCTGCCCAGAGTCGAAGGACGTCCGCTCCATAGGCGGGTTCCTTCTTCTTGTCCTTGGCTCGGTCAGTTTGGTCCTTGCGGTCTCACAGTAATGATGGACGTACCACACCACCATTAATGACGGTCAACGGACTAACGACATTACCGAGCGACTTGCTCATTTTCTTCCCGGCCTCGTCCAGCACCATACCGTGGGTGATCAACGTACCATACGGGCTCGCCGGTGTCATGCTGTCGTCAGCGGTTCCGATCGCAGTGAGTAACTGACTCTGGAACCATCCCCGGTGTTGGTCCGATCCCTCGATACAGATGTCAGCGCGGTGCTTCCTTCCTTCCATCTTAGCCAGCATCGACCAACTCGTTCCGCTGTCGAACCATACATCCATCGTATCAGCTCCCTTCGTCCATCCAGTTCCGCCGTATTCGGCGACGAGTTCTGGTGTGAGGAAGTCGCTGACTGGCCCATCCCACCAAAAGCTAACACCATTCTTGTCTAGAACGTGCAAGATATGGGAGAGAGAGGACGGGGAAAGGACGGCAGTGCCACTTGGGAGATGATGCAGCGATGGTATAGGGACACCCCAAACGCGTTGCCGAGAGATACACCATTCCGAGCGGGACCGTACAAATGTTGTAAGACGATTGCGAGCTGGAAAACAGTGTCAATAGAGGCCTGCCAGGGATTCATCATTACCACGTACAAGTGGGGGGAAAGAATGTCACTTCTTCGAGTGCAGTTAGCGCATCCTCTTTGATGTTATCCAAATTTGCAAACCATTGCGATGTCGCTCTGTAAGAACCCCGTAGATGGTCAGCACTGTGTATTTAGCTTCAAGTTGACCTCACGTTACGATGACAGGTTCGTTCGTTTTCCAATCAAAAGGATATCTGTGCTTGATTCTCTCAACAGCTAGGAGGGCTCCGCAACCTTCCAATATCTCAACGATGGTCTTAGATCCTCCTTTCAATACTTCCAAGCCCACCAACGCATCACCTCCCAATTCTGGGGCCACGACGTCTGTTACACTTGGTGAAAAGTTACCTTCACGGTCTACGTGACACAACATTCCCGAGCTAAGAAGACCTTGCGAACGAAAGGCAAGGTAATCCTCTGCGCCGTGCGCTGGGGCACAGTGGACCAACCCGGTTCCAGAGTCTGGAGTAACGTGCGTTGCCGCAATAACCCTTGGGTTCGGAAGGTCGGACAGAAGTTTCCTACGCGTGTCAGTGGCGAAAATACCGCGGTAGCACAGGTTGACAAGTTTCGACCCTGGCAATTCTGCTATTACTTCAACCTCTTCTGGTGGTCCAAGGACGCGCTCGAGTGCCAAGAGTCGATCCTTTGCGACGATAAGAAGCCCAGACTGTCGTGGAGTACGGATGACGGTATAAATGAGATCTGGGTGTACTGCAATACCCTGACAGTTACATAAAACTAACATCAGGACGAAACGTATCTTATCACAATGCCACGACGTACCATATTAGCACTCAGGGTCCAAGGCGTAGTCGTCCAGACCAGTAAACGGATTGTCTCTTTTCCGCTAGCACACAGTTTAATATCTCCGAGGATATCAGAATCCAGTGTAAATGCTACATAGACCGAATGCGAGACGTGGTCGTCCTTGTATACGAGTTCAGCTTCCGCAAGCGCTGAACGCGAGGAAGGAGAGAAATAAACAGGTCGGTAGTCTCTATAAATGAGGTCTGGTGCAGAGTCTCAGCGATGTGTTAAAGTGCCATGGCACAACATAGGGTACCTTTGGACACCATTTGCTGGAAAATACGAAGTTGCCGCATCTCATACTGGTGATCTAAAAAACGTTCACTGACGAACGATTCTAACTGTCCAAGAAACCGTTACCAAGTGTGCGGTAAGTCGACTCTTTGCTCCAATCCGCCATGATGCCGAACTTTTCGAACTCCTCCCGTTGGATCTTCATCTCCCGTTCAGCGGTCCTCCTCGCAGCGTTACGAATAGTAGATGCTGGGAGTGAATGAGGGTCTTCCTGGGGAATGGTTACGACTACTGCTTAAGAGTTTTGCGACGGTCCTCGCCTTCAAATCCTGAAGGGCTTTGTTCTCGATAGGCAACCCATGACAGTCCCAACCAGGGATATAGCTGTCCTTGTTCGTCTATATCAGTTCTCCGAGCAAAAGCACACGTTTTTACGCACTGGACACGGTCGCCAATAGAGACATGAAATCGATTAATGATGTCCTTCAAAATCTTGTTCAGGGCGTGACCTGGACGGTTATCGTTGTTAAGGATGGAGCACAGGATAGTTCACATGATATACCGATATGAAGGTGACCGTTCGCATAGGGTGGTCCATCATGCATCACGAACCATGGCCCCTTAGCGTTCTTCGCCTGGGAAGTAACACCGCGTTGAAAAGAGAGGCACGACACGACTACACGCATCACGAACCTGCCATTGATAAAGCCCGTCGCATGTCTTCCTCTGGAACAGGTCCTCCGACTTTGCGGGGTCTGGCCAGAGGGGAAAAGACGTCTTTGGCAGAAGTAGGGTCTTCGAAAAGGCCTTGGAGTCGGGCTTTGAAGGACCTGGCGCGGAGGAGAGATGCCGGCGAATAAGTCTGACGTGCAACGCGCTCACTGCATTGCGCGACACATTCAGACTCATCGAGCGAGTTGACAGTCTCCGAGAACAGTTCTGGTGTATGTTCCTGGGAAATTTTCGACTCATCCCGCATGATCATTCCGCTTCATTGCTTCCACAACTCAAGGTTTACATAAACTCTTCCCCTCGAAAAATACTTCGACTCGAGGGCTGAATAGTAGACCGCTCGATTGAGGACTCCCCAAGTTGTGTCCGAATCGCTCGAAGGTACGTAGCCAGGTCTTGCAAGGGTATATGACGTTTCATTCGATCGTTGGTACCATGCATTGGACTGTGTCACACTCAAACTCTATATCTTTGCAGTGCAAGTTAGATCGAAGAACGCGTCGTACTTTTGACACAATCAAGTGAGAACTTTCCATGCGAACGTCTTGGGAAGCTGGAAAAACGGTTGATCCCAGGCACCGGATTCTATCATTCGAGTACAGGTCTTCCACTGGTGATATCCCAACTACCGAAATTGCAAGATCGCACGCACAGCAGCCTCGTGTTCCGCTATCCAGTACGATCGCGTTAATCACCGCGCGGTCTACTTACGCCGACACGTGTCGAAACTTGTGATCTGAGGAGAAACCGCAGAACTTGCTGGTAAAAGCACGACGTGGAGCGGCTCCCATTCCTTGACCTCGATCGTACATTGAAACCTTACCGCTGCCTTTACCGATCCGACCTCAGTAATTTGGTGGAAGCATGTTTTTATGACGTTTGGCTCCCAGCTCCGATGTGGCGTATCGGTTCAAACCCTATTCCTCATGCGGTTCTATCAACTTCCATGGGACTTTGCCATGTCATCTCGCAGTATTAACTTCAAATGCACGATAACCCAAACAACTCTGTCTGCAAGCGAATCGGGTGCGAGTCCATTCAGCCACCAGGTCTAGATCTACAGTTTGGTCGAAATTGTCCCAAAGGAGCTAGTAGCGGAAACGCCACCTCCACAGCAAGTCTACATATATTCATTCCTACGCCCACTTCGCCATCACCCACTCTCTCTCATGGACACAAACCTACGCTCGGACAACATTTCCCTGCAGTTCGAGTTTAGTGCCCTTGCAGGGTATGACGTCGTGAACGAGCTGTGGCAAACAGCCAGGAAGACCGCAGTCGAGCCCGGCCAATCGTCTCACCCAGACTACGCCTCCTTCGCAGACGAATGTCTCTTCTGCGCGCGCATCGTGACCAACCCGCCTTCCACCGCAGCTCAAGACCAAAACATGCATTCCAGCGCATCCCTAGGCGATCCAGAAGAGTTCATGCACGACCCCATCATCGCGCCTATCTCGCCGCCACCCCCTTCTGACAGCATAGTCGGACTCGTCTATCTGCACGCTGGACCCGCCAATCTCCAGGGGGGGGAGGTCAATATCGGCGTCGTTACGAAGCCCGACATGCAGCGCCGTGGCTATGCTCGCGAAGCTGTACAGCTCGCGCTCCGCTGGGCGTTTGAAGAGCTCAAGTTCCATCGCGTGCAGGCGGCGATCCTCGACACGCCACACAAGGACAGGGCTTTGCGGCTCTTCATCGGTGCTGGGTTCATGCACGAGGGAACGAAGCGAAGAGCGGTCTATCAACCCGAAGGAGAGGGCATGGCAGGCGTATGGATGGACGTGACGTACCTCGCGATGCTGGACACCGAGTGGGTGCTGAAATCGGCGTGGATGCAGAACAATAACCTTCTGCAACCGCCCATCGCTTCTGTTTGGGACGAAATGTTTACGAGGCACGCGAGAGAGCGGGAAGAGCTGGCGCATTGGGAGGAGAAGCATGGGAGGCTGAGGAAGACATCGAGCACGGAAACGCTGAGAGACCGTGCGAGGGATGCGGCGCAGGACATGGCCTATCTCACAGATGACGCGTCCTCCGTCTGCACTTCGTCAGCTTCATCGCCAAAACTCAATGTTATCGTGTCCTGGGAAGAAGACATGGTAGATGATTTCGATCCCGACCTGCCCCGTCATCCAAGTTGGGAAGAAGTCATCGAGACAAGCCTTGCCGCGCGGCGACACAGACAGTGGCTAGAGACCACCTCGCTGGGCCCATCGCCACACGGTCGCATGCTCGCCCTGCCATCTATCCCATCGACCACTGGCAGGTTCTCCGAAGGGAACGCGCTATCCCCGCTTACGATTCCGACGCCCTCCACCCCCGGATCGACGCCCCCACCGTTCTCTTCTACGCCACCGCCACATTCGCCCTCTCCTTCGCCCGCACCTTCGGGCATCGAGGAGCAGCACGACTGGTTACTAGAAGGCGACCCCTTCGTGACGACACACCGCACGCACGCGGATCCCGGCCCGTCGAATCTTAGAACGCGGTCCCGAAGCAGCAGCCTGTCCTCGTCGAGTACCGACTGGAGCGACGCGCACAGCAGCGTCGGCGCGAGCGTGAGCAGTTGGGATGTCGTCTCCGAGTCCGAGGCGTCCGACCACAGTCCACCATGGGAGGCTTGATCCACGAAAACGGAAACGACACCATACCGTGCTACCAAGCATGGTCAGGCACGGCTCGGAGAGCCTGCCTGACAATGTACATTACCTTTGCTGTACTCATCATGTCCCTGCGAGTTATCACATGTCCCATCTCTTGTTTAGCTTTCGACCCAGCTGTACGATACCATATCAATGTATACTAGTACTACTAGAGTCAAGTTCGTTTACGTGCCTTGCCTCGCCTCGGACGCACGGTCGCGTCAGTTGCGGGTCCGATCCGGGGCCATTTAGATTCAAGTGCGTACGTACCCGACGGGCCCACAGAGATGGCGCAACGTGAACGCCTCGGAGGCATCGAACTCATCGATACGACACAGCTTTGCAGCGTTGCGACGGCGAGCGGATCCGCAGTTGGCACGGCGAGCCCATCACGCATGCTACAACTTCCGTTTTCGCCATCAGCGGCGTCTTGAACGAATGCCGTACTACCACAGCTTCTCTGGACGTGATATCAATACTGATCACGCCGGTGCCATCCGTGATTGCCAGCCAGCCACGGGCCGCTTGCGCTCCCACGTCAGTCAAGGGGAAATACTATTAGAGAGACTACTACGACCGGTCGTCAACTTGAGCATGAACTCCATGGAGTGAGAAAGAGATTTGAAAACGAATACATGACAGAAACAGCCGCCCTGATTGTATAAATAACCTTCCGCCAATCAATGATCGTGCATCGTCTTCGAGGGGAGGGGGGCCCAGCGGCAACGAACGGGATGATAAAACGATGCTAAGTAAGTAATTGTGACCACTAGGAGAAAACACGCGTAAACTATGCAATGACAACAGACAGGACAGAAGGAGGGTAAAGGTCACCGGCAGAGAGGACGATGCCGTTGGAGTGGAAGTACACTGGTACAGCGGCGTGTGGGTTGTTCCATGTGGGTTCCAAGTGAGACAGAACAGGTACGTAGGGATGCGTTCCAAGGTATCGGGTCATGAGTGGGACACGGCGATGGATTGATTATCCGACCAGGGCACTCTTCTTGAGGTTATCTCTTACAATGACATCTTGTACTGTCATGGACGTGGTCAGATTCGAGGTAGTGCAAGGAGCATATCACGAGCTGTACTCACCATTTTGTAATATCAACGAGGTGGATCGCGTATCCTGAAATCAGCCAAAATCAATCCACCATCCACTGGTAATTAGACGACCACCAACTGACCGTGACAGACGTAAAATGACAGTAGAACGGCCGATCGCCGGCGTGTTCCCGCATCAAGGCGGCAAATTTTTTCTTCAGGTCTGTGCGGTATACATCATCAAAACCGCCACGGCAGACGGGGATCAAAGTCAGACTGACATGAGCTTGCGCTTTCAAAGTCGTTTGGCCTGTTGCCATAACTAGTGATGTAGTCGCCCAAGCGGATCCCTGATTCGAGCTTTGCGCGTAAGATGTCGCACTTGTTGAGGAACAGCACGAGGTCCGTCTTCTTCAGGAGTGGGTTCGAGACGATGCTCTTCCATAGGAGGAAGGAGTCAGCCTAGAAGACGTTCAGTTCACAGGTGGCGAAGCGTCATGGAGCGAAAGCTGACCAGCCTGTTCACCGTCGTATCCTCTTGAAGGACTTGATCAAAGCAACTTATGGGAGCCAGGAAGATGATGGCATTCATGTCGTCAAAGTAAGGCACCCATGCCGCTGGTAAACGATGACACTTGTCTTTTTCACGAGAGAACGAAACACCATACCTCTCTGCGGAGGGATTAGGCGATACGTCCGAAAAGCGCCGAAGCGATACTCACAAGAGACCTCTGACCACCGACGTCGAACACACGCCAATCACTGCTCATGGCATTCCCAAGGTGTCCTAAAATCGTCTAAATATAGGCGCTTCGAACGCAAAAGACTAACGTACCGATCTTGACTTGAAAACGATGTTCGGACACCCCGAGCGTCTTCAGCCGGGCGCGGAGGATATCATCTAGTGTAGCACGTAAGTCCGACGGCACAGAAGAGGAAGCCCGACGGTACCATCTGAGGGTATATACTTCGGCGACGTCACCCTATCAAGTGCATCTAAAAAACTGCCCATGTCGCGTAAGCGAATAACGCCACCGGGGAACCAGTATCACGTACAATCCAGCCATCTCTTCTGGTCGCATCTTTTCAATCTCCATGAGCTTCCTGATGGTGGGGTCCGCCCATAGCTTGATCATGTCTGCCGAGCAAGCATGGAGGATCACGCCAGGATCGTCCGGATCCGCCCAATTGATCAAGTCTATGCTGTCACAGCTCTCCCGGCCACCGTTGTTGCGCATAATGCGGTTGAAGGCGTTCTTCCAGCCCGCGCCGGAGTTGACGCTGATCTCTTGGGGGAGCTGCGCCCCGGTGATGTTGGAACGTTCGACTTGATCTGGAGGGAGTAGTCTACGAATCAAGGCTGCCTCCACTTGTATGAGCGGAGCGAGTCGCATCTTGAGCTTGAGATGCTCGGGCGTGAGCGGAGGGTATTCTTTCGGTTCTTCTATGGGCGAGGATGGGACGGACGACGACGGGGAAACATGCCCGTTGGATGTTGGTGAGGAGGATAGCATTCCATTGGAGGTTGCGTGGGCTTTCGCTATCAGGTCTAGGATGGAATGGACGGATTGGACGACGTTGAGTTGAATCACAGCACGCCACGAGGCCTTCTCAGCACGGAACACCTGCGGCCGACGGAGGTCAATACACGCCATGTGCCGCAGAGCATGCTGTGCTCACCTTCGGGGAATGCATAAGCTGGAAATCTAGATGCGTTCGGCGATCAGTCGTGTCCGCAGAATGATAGACTACCGCTTACTCTTGAGAGTGGTGGATTTTCCTGTAGAGAAGACGGTCAGCGAAAATAACCGGACTGCCAGGCGTCGACATACCAGATTCGCTCTGACCTAGGAGTGCAATGGAGCAGTTATGACGCTGGGGAGCGGAATGGGGGAGTAGGACGTACCGAGCAGCAGTATCTTGACGGGCCTCGGGTTCTTCTTCTCAGCGATGCGCTGGCGGTTCAGCTCGTCATCAATGGCGTCAGAGACCCGCTTTGCTTCCTGCTCAGCCGCTACTCGGACCTCGCGCTCAGTCGGGGACTCGTTGGGCGGGGGGGCGATAGCGCGCGAGAGGGGGTCGTCTTCGGTCTTGATTCGTCTCGGGGCCATGGCGAGGGATGGTGGTTGGAGGAAGAGATGGCAGATGGCGATGGCGCTTCCCAAAAGCCTGTGTTGGAGCCGGTGCAGGCAGTAAAAGCCTTGTATAGTTCCGTGCCTATCCCCACGCCTCGGTTCCTTCCATCGCAACGTCTCACTACTCTGTCCATTCTCAGCTTCTACCGAGCATTCGCGTAAGGAAATGCCGGCAAATTCGCTTGAAAGTGATAAGATCAAACGACATCGGCTCATACTTGCATTTTAGCCATAGGATCCGTAGACCGCCTCGGCCCGGGCCCACATAGACTAAACTTGCATCTGGTCTCCATGTGACCACAGGCTCATCTTCACGCGCGTTCGTGCGCTCTCATCGATCGCCGTGTCGCCGTCTGCCTCATAAATATCGTGGCGACATTCCCGACCCTCTCCGCTGACGGTGGCGAGAACGTTCTTCGTTGGGTGCCACCTGCCACAGTCAACTAGACGCCGTGTATCACTGTCCGGGACCCCCGACCTGCGGAATTCGCTCCCTCGAGACTGCGAGATCTGCGGCGTAGCAACAACGTCTGAGCTCCTCGGAAAGTTCGTAACTGAGCGACTTGACCGCAGTTCGCTGCGCCGCCGCGCGGCCACCTGCGGCACTGAGCTGATTCGAAAGGAGTGCTGGTAGCGTGCGGGAGTCTTTCAGTTTGCCGCCGGCTCGGTTTGACAGTTTTCAGATCAGGTTTGCCAACGTTTCAGAAAAACTAGGGCGGCTCTCATAGTCAACAGCCCTGACTCTTTCTTTTCACCGATCCAAAAATTGAATGATCCGCCGTAGTGCCGTCGTCATCTAATAATTTAGATGGTTCCAAGTTTCGGGGGTTCCTTTTCCAAAGCGCACTTGATACATGTCGCAGAAGTTCCGTTGATCATGCTGGAGAGGTAGTAGCGCACTAGTTAATCACCGGGTCTTACGATATTCGACACTGAACCAGACGGTAGACGATATTTGAATGTAATCATCTATATATCTTCATGGAGGACATGACATGGCATCGCAGAGCGTGTAGGTATCGTAGTATCGTAGCAACTAATACGCCGACAAAACACCCCCCAGATGCACTCGTGATATTATTCACAATGCTAAACGGCTTCTCTATCCAAAGAACTCTGCCCCTTCCAACATCTAGACGAGCGTGAACTAACCCATGAGACCCTCACCATCTGAGAGCGCGGCAGAACTGTATCCACTCGCGCTCAGTTCGTTGTAACGAGCAATGCGAAGGCGTTGACTTGGTGGGATGGACTTGTCCTCGAGACCGTGTGGTGCACCACCATGCAGGATACCCACTCGCTTCATGGCAAGCAGCTATCGAGCATCTCAGTAAATACGCGATAATAATAGGTACGGTACGACTTACGTTGTGCGCGGCATTGCTGTGATCATACACCCCACCGAAAAAGGCAGTGGTGGCATCGCGACCGATGTTTTTGGTCAATAGATGCCGTCCTCCAGGGTGATCATCAAGGAAGTCAGACACATCGTGAATGAAACCCGCGACACAGATCAAGGGACGCGTCTTGGCCTGTGCAAGATCTATACGCCAAGTCAATGATGAGGTACGCCACTTAGTATAGGGTGTCACTTACAGCTTTCCCAGTTGATGACAGGAAGGTGGCTGTTATCAGATGGCCAAAAGAGTTTCTCTTGAGTCTGGCGCAAACGCTTTAACTCCATGGTGAGTTGGCCCTTGCGAACTTCATTGTCGGGGAACGTCTACAAGATGGTTCAGTTTGTAGTGTCGACAGTCCAGCCAAACAAGACCGTACCTTCAGGTGCGAAGCGAGACCAACCATTTGGCAAACCCAAATGAACCACTTGGTGGGGTCATACTGGTACCACCTGATGGCATTACGGTAATCCATGGGAAACTGATGGTGGAAGTTGTGGTAGCCCTCTCCAATAGTGACCAACGCGGTGATCACATGATCACGAGGCGTGTGCTTGTCGTCGAAAGGCGTCTCACCCAACCAGTGAGCAAGAGAGTTGACACAAAACGTGGACTGCACGGGGGCATCAGCCGATTGGTTCCCCAACGCTTCTTCTAGCACTCACGTGATGCACGAAAACTAATCTCAACAAACCCGCATATACATAACCGCCCATCCAATCACCCCATCCAAGACCGGCAACCAAAGTCGGGAAAATGACTCCCATGATGAAGACCAACTTGAGATAATGGCGGTGTTGCCACCGAACGACGTCGTTCTTGGAGAGATCGCTGACGTCTGCCACGCCGGGCTTGCGGCGAGGCTTCATGATCATCCAGCCAATGTGCGACCAGAGCAGCCCTTTGTGGGCATTGTAAGGGTCGAGGTCGGTGTCGGTGTACCGGTGATGAGCACGGTGGCCGCGAGCCCACCACCTGATGGAACCCTCAACGGCACCAGCACCAAAAAGGGCAAGCATATATTGCAAGGGCCTGGACGCGTTATACGAACGGTGAGCCCAGAGACGGTGGTAGCCAGCCGTGATGCCTAAAAGACGCGTCAACTCGGTCGCACGACGAGGGAAAGAAGAAGACGGACCGAGACCGGTCATGTAGTAGTAAATGACGGCCCACAGGGCCGTCTCCCATCTGAGGCGCGTGTAGCACGCTCCAGTGAACCCCAATATCGGGGTGAGACCGAGAATGCCGACGTGGAGCCAGTTGAGGTTGTCCAAGAGGTTGTCCCACGTCACCGGAGGCAAGGGCTTTTGGTGTTTGAGGGTGTAGGACACGTAGTTGTCGGGGATGTTGGCGTCGGCGGGCGTGTGCTCAGGGTCTTCGACGAACTCCAGCGGGTCGACGCCGTCGACCTTGGACTTGATGGGAGGCGTGGACATCGCCATGTCTGGCGGTGAAGCGTTGGTTGGAGGCACCGAAGACATGAAAGAGAAGCTGGTCAAGGACAGGGAAATTTGACCGCGCGTGGCCGGTTTTTATGTACCGTAAAATTCTTTGGGGTTGCCACCGCTTCCGGCCGGCCCGTTGCCACGACCCGTCCCGAACTTGGCTTCAAAAGTTCGCTTTTCCGTCATCGCCATCAAACCAGTACGAGTCCCTGCGATACACGAGAGGCATCCGTCTAGTCAAAAACAACGTAGAATTTTGAGACTGAGTACGACATTCCAGCCAAAAGGCGCTGCTGCGCGTGCATTGAAAGCTTTGGGGGCGTTGGGGAGAACCCTGCCCAGCGATTAAATTTGTCCGCGATTTCCCCTTTGGCCGTCCCTCCGATCGAACACCCGCCGTCGGCATTCACTCGTATCGAGTACACATTAAACAGTTTTTATGGAGATAAACTATCTTTTCCAGAACATCAGCTGCCGCCGCACGACTGGTAGATGTCCTGTTGTCCAGATTAGTATCAAAAGGCACCGGCGCCACAAGGTAACACAAGTAGTACACCTACCAAAAACGAGTGCGGGTCCCCAGCCCACCAGTATCAGCGCGACATGCTGCGTACCAAACGGTGTCGGTGTCGGCCGGTGTCGCACGACATCAATCACGGTCGACAGTGCAGCGAGACACTGAATGGTGAAGAACACCCTGCAAAATATGCCAAGTTTGAACACGCCAGCGTATTTTAGAGTGGTTCGTGATGACCTACACCTGAAACAGAATCAGCCGCCAAATCGCCGGCACAAGATTGGGCTTTAAAGGCGGAGAAATGGGCCTCGGCGCTAACGGTCAGCGTTAATCATAGGTATCTTCGATTCGGTGGGTGCACGTTACATGATAGCATCGTGCTTCTGAACCCTCTCCGAGGATCGAGTTCACCTT
Organism: Tylopilus aff. beelii; assembly: GCA_038094295.1. Lineage (NCBI taxonomy): Eukaryota > Fungi > Basidiomycota > Agaricomycetes > Boletales > Boletaceae > Tylopilus > Tylopilus aff. beelii. The sequence goes on from JBBPTU010000118.1 coordinate 33,074, forward strand.
CCTCCTCGATCGAGCCAAGGACTTCCCATGCTTGTTGTTTTTGAGGTACAGAAAGCGCGCCAAACGCCGGTGGGTCTGTGTTACTTACAGTCGAGGAAGTGTCCGGTACTTCGGGGTCTGGCATCTCCTCAACTGGCGAGATACGGCCATTTATCACGATATCCACCGAGGGGACGTGCTGTTCATCCTTCCACTGTAATTTAGAGCAGAGACGACCCAATGCGGTATTCCCGAATGAATAGGAGCGCCGCTGGATCGCACAATGCATTCGATGTATTCGGTTGGCGGCAACCAGCGAGAGGAACAGACAGGGGATGGTAAGAATCATGGAGAAGCCAGCATATCCGAGGAAACGGCCCCTGCGTCAATCGAAAATTGAGCGAGAGGTCCACGTCAGACCGCAGGATAGCTCACCACTCTGGGTGGCTTGCGTCGCAATGGAGGTCTTCCGAGGGTTGAATGGCATGTACGCTCTGTAGAACAGGGACCGAGACACATAGACAAGCAAGAGGAAATCCGACGATTGGGAGGTAGTATCCGTTTTTCCACCCGAGTGTCCTAGAAAAAAGCATCGTTCGCCGAACAACCTCACCGAATAAACTAGTATCACATACGATGCACCCTGACGTACCGCAGTCGAAGGCCATAACACAGTGCTGGACGTGGCAAACGTGAACGCGGCACAGACGCCAGTAAGCGACCAGGCAGAATAGTAGATTACGTAGGTTTGGGCTGCGCCATACGATTCAATCGATGACTGTGCGCTGGGCTGACAGATCAACGCGCTCACCGATGCAAAAGGCCTTCGGCATATGATATGGGTCCATGTCGTAGATCATTCCTATACAAACCAGATGAGCAGTATTCCTCGGTGATCTCAAGTAGTACCGCACCAAGGCAAAATATCACTTCCAAAACCGTTGCAAAGACGCTATATGATATCGGGCCCCAGTAGCTACCGATGGCCTTTGAGAACAGAGTTGATACCACCCAGCATATTATAATGCCTGTCAATGCGTTCAACGGATGTCAGGCGTCCTGGGACGGATTATAGCTAACAGTCTTACCTGTAAGTGAGAGGCAGAACCAGACAACTTTGAGGGCGTACGGAAGCATGGGTGGTCCGACACCCGACAGATCCAACAATACTAAAGTTGAGGGAATCCGAACGCGTGCTTAGACTAGCAGGGTTAAAGTGTAAACAGCCACCGATCACGCTGATTGCAATCATACCTGCAGTGCGTTCGGATATAGAAGAAAAACTCCCATGAATGGCTTCTCCTCATCCTTTAAAACGGAATAGCCTCCTGAAAGAACCTCATAATCGCCGAAAAAATTCCGAATCTGTCAATTATCATGTAAGTCCACACGGCATCAGGGGAAAGCGTTCAGGCAGAACACATCGCCCTATTTGTAGTCATCTCGTATGTCTTGCTATCACTGAACAGAGAAGCATACGAACCTTCAAAGCGTCGAGCTCCAACGTTTGACTGCCCTTCATCGATGACCAGATTTCTTTCAGTCTATTGTATCGCTCTTTTGTCACAAGTGACAACGGATTGCTACCGTCAAACACTGATGCCACAAGGTCGAGTGCATAGCGCTCAGCGCTCAAGACCTAATTCAGGTTTACAACGTGCACGCTGCAAGGCTTAGCAATGACTTCGAACAACGTACACTCCAAGGATGGATACTTTGTAACCCTGGTTTCTGGACCCTGCTCCGACGGCTTTCTCAACATTCGGGGAACGTTGCCAAGAGGCTAGGCTATGTATTCCGTTAATGCCCACCCGCCGGCGGTCGCGCCTTGACTGTCAAGCACTGGTCACCGTTGTTTCGTTTGATGCCTCTGAACTTTCCGAGAGTTTCGTAGCACGACGATCTTGGGCCATTTCGGTGTCTTTCTGATTCGGATACTTGCCATTTCAGTGGATCAGGTTACTCTGGGTGTAGAACGACGCTTGCGGTTCGTAGCTGAACGAGTCTGAGACAATTGCATCTCCCAAATCAAGGTAGCATGAGAACAGCATCTCGCACGAGCCTGAAAGAACTTGGCCCGAGCGTCAACTTCGTGGGTAGAGTCGAAGCAAATTCGATGGATCTGTTGTATAGCATGTGTCTGTGGCGGTGCACCAACGAGTTTTCTCTTTGTCGGATAAGTCCAAAATAGGAAGTATGGTACCACGGTCTACATGTTTTACAATTCGTTTTGAGTTGAGGAATTTGAAGTATCACTTGGGAGAAAGCCCGCCCTAGCCCCAATCACACTTCTGGCGGGTGAACGAAATATTTAAATCAACCAACGCCTTGCCGATCCCAATTGAGAAATCGATGTCATCGCCGGTAAAAACAACGCTGGATGACGGAGAGTCGGTTGATATATGGAAGGCCGGTATCAACCACACCCATCCGAGAACGACCTGCAACAGAAAGTTGAGTACATGTCCCCCAAGATATCAGCGAGTGGACGACCTCGCCGATGAACAGTTTGATGCGAAGTTCGCGATTCGCTTCAAGCGGAATGCCTAGCAGATCTTCTGCGTCATCTTCCCTCGTCGACGGCGAGACAAAGGCATAAGAACTCTCAGATGCAGACGTGCAGCTCGAGTTGGGGTGCGTCTCACTCAACGTGGCTTGGTCTGGTTCGGCTCCGTTCAGGGGACGTAGAACATGAGTCAACGTCGATCTCTGCTTTGTTAAGTATCAAAGATCAAAATGGGGGGATGGTACATACGCCTTCGCCTTGTTCAGTTGGCTGGATGTATGATACACCCATTCGTGCGAAGCTGTCTATCATCTTTACATTGTCCCATTGATCGCTCCTGAATGGACCAGAAGCGCCTGCGAGGCGCGACTCTTTCTCCCACTGTTCGAGTTCGTCAACAAGATGGTCGTCATATCGTGCTAGAGATGCCCAAAGTTTTCCTGCGGTCGATTCACTCGCTGCACGGCTTTTTCCTGCGCCGGTCATTATCACACTTGCCGCTTGCACGACGTGGGGCTGTATCCTGGACGGCGCACGCATGCGAACTGTGAGTTTGGTGAGTTTTACTCCGGACATCTTATCCAGCGATTGGTCCCGCGGTGGGCATGGTCGTAGTGATGGAGGTCCATTCCCGGCCAGAACTTGTGACCAATAGAAGAGCCATCGCTGTTGACTGGGTATGCTGACGCCCATCTTGGTTTTTTTCGAAGCGCTGGGGTGGTATCTGGACGGGCGCATACGTCTGGCCGTATGGAGATCGAGAATCTGTTCCAGCGTGTCCGCCACTGGTTCTGAGGAAACCCGGGACAGATCGGCCCCAGAAGGGAGGGAAGCCGAGCGGACATGGGAGCGATCGACCGGGGCGGAGAATAGGGCGGGCATATCCGAGGACGGCGTCTGAAGACCCTCCTTCTCGCCGACGAGTGACCAATCGGCGAGGCTGTCATGGGCGGGGATGGACAGCGGTGGAGACGGAGAAGAAGCACGCGAGAGCAGATACGCGCAGGCGAGAGTGCCTGACCTCCCTTTACCAGCTAGATTGCGAGACGGCGTCTCACCAAGAACGGAAAGAAAAGGGGGATCATGTACCTTTACAGTGGAGCACCGCCACACGGGCGTCCGAGCCAGAAAGCCAAGAATGCATCTCTCGGGTTGCCAACTGGAGGTAGAGAAACGGCGGAACGCTGCAAGCGATGAGTATCGCGCCCGCGGGGAACCGACGAGACTGACTGGTGATCTGGAAAGGGGTACCTGCTGACGCGACCGCCAAAGACGCTTTCGGGGTAGGCGTTTTCTCTCAGCGGACAGAAGTTGAACACCCAAAAGTCGGTGCCGTGGCGGGCCGAGAGGAAACGCTGGACGTCTGCACGGTGGTTGCGGTAGAAGCTCTCCACGCCGACGGCAGGGAAGCCCATGACGATGATCTGATCCGTGACATACGCCAAATCTTTTTCTCGATCAGACTACAATACGGGGCGAGGCGGCCTTCCTACCTAGCTCGAGGTTGAGCTGCTCGTCCCTGTAGCGCGCTTTCTTGCCCGAGACGAGGCGTCTCAGATAGAGGGACATTGCTTACATCAGCGGACATAAAAGCTCGTTTCGAGGTCCACGTCGAGCGACGATGGCGTCGACGACACCCGCAAAGCGCTCGGCGTCGCCCGCGCCCGACCAGCCCCCGCCGAAGCGACCGTCCGCGTCGACCCCCGAGGAGGGCGAGCTCGACGACCCCGACGACCCCCTCCCGCCACATCCCCTCGACCGCCCGCCCCGCCCCTCGTCGCCCTCCGCCGCCAAGTTCGAGTCCAAGGTCAAGTTCCCCTTCAAGCCCAAGCCTGCCCCGCCCTCCTTCGAGCCCCGCCCGTCCTCCCGCTTCCCACCCGACGACAGGAAGCCTTATGACGACGACCACCGCCGCGACAAGCCCAAGTTTCGCGACCACCGTCTCCAGGACGGCCTGTCCTTGCGCCGCCGCATGGGCATGGACAGCTGGGTCCCCGACGAGCGCCCGCGGGACAGGGACCGGGACAGGCGGCCATGGGACCCCTCCCGCGACCGAGATCGGGACAGACACCCCTACGACGCTCGCCTGTACCGGCCACCCCCGCCGCACCCGTCCATGCCGCCGCACCCCCCGCGTGGCGTGCGAGACCGCTATCCAGACAGGGGGTATGACAGAGACGTCCCCCGTGATCTCGCTCGCACGCCCCCGCCTCCCCCACCACACCGCTCCCGTTCGCCCTTCTCGCCCCGCCCGTCCCCGTCACGCTCTCCCTCCCCCTCGTCCCCAAACCACCACCGCAAACACAGACTTCCCGCCCGTCGATCTCCCGCCCCTGCTTTCTCGCCTCCGTCCAGAGACTTTCGTTCGGACAGGCGTCCCGAACACTGGGATCGTGACCAGCGGCCCAGGAACGACGACGTCTATTGGGGCTCGGCCGCCCCTCCGCCCGGTGCCACCAGGCTAGGACGTCGAGGCGTGCCCCATGACCCCCAACAGTCAGGTGGGTTCCAGACTCGTGCTGTGGGTTCCAGTGCTTGATTTATATTTACAGAATACCGACCTGTCTCTCCGTCGCCCGTGTCCCTTGGGCGCACTCCACCGCCTCCACGTTCCCCCGTACCACCCCCACCGCCATCCGAGCCCATGGAGGAGTCGGCGACCGAAGCTTCCACGCAAGCCAAGGACGAGACTTTACCCGCGGCCCACGAGGCGGTATCTTTTACCCTCAAACGTCCCAATGCTCCACGTGACGACCGTTCGCCATCTCCGCTACCCTTGCCGCCCGCCAGGGACGAAGACGTACAGAGAGCCCGTGAGAGACGGGCCGCGGTCAATACTGCTGACGAGAAAGGCGGCAAGGTGGAAGTTGGCACGTTCCCGGTGACAACGGGGAGGAAAAAACGTGATCCCGTGGAGCGGTCGCGCAAAGAGGAGATGGAAGCGTACGGAAGGACGTTTGAGGGATGTGGCAAGCAATCAGATTACGACGTTACGACAAAACTCGGAGAAGGCACGTTCGGGTAGGTGATATTCGTAAGGCGATGGTGTGCGGCGTGCTGACCGGTCCGCGTTACCCAGAGAAGTCCACAAAGCAGTCCAAATCGCTACTGGCCAAGCCGTGGCCCTGAAGCGCATTCTCATGCACAATGAGAAGGAGGGCATGCCTGTGACTGCTCTTCGGGAAATCAAGATTCTCAAGGCCATGAGGCACCCCAACGTCGTAGACATCGTCGACATGTTTGTGGTTCGGAGTACGTCCTATTTCCGCGTTCTTCGGCCCTTCCGCCACATACTTATGTGATCGGCGTAATGTAGGTAAAGGCAAAGAGTCTCCTCTCTCGGTGTACATGGTCTTTCCATACATGGACCACGATCTTGCCGGACTGTTGGAGAACGAAAGAGTAAAATTATTACCCAGTCAAATCAAGCTATACATGAAACAACTCCTGGAGGGGACAGAGTACATGCATCGAGTGAGTATCCGTACTCGGTTCCACATTATGCGGCTGACGAGTACCTACCCAGAATCACATTCTCCATCGTGATATGAAAGCTGCCAATCTACTCATCTCTAATACCGGATCCCTCCGTATAGCAGACTTTGGTCTCGCCCGCGCATTCGATCCCTCTATCGTCCTCCCATCGGATTCACACGGCAAATACCAGGAAGGCAAGGAAAAGCGGTATACAAATTGTGTCGTAACGAGGTGGTATAGGCCTCCTGAATTGCTCCTCGGAGCAAGGCAGTACGGAGGCGAGGTTGATATATGGGGTATTGGGTGAGTTCTACTTTATGGTTCGAGAAACGTCATCGTGCGGGACCGCCGGGCTAATTAGTACTATTTTAGTTGTGTCCTTGGTGAGATGTTCATGCGCAAGCCGATCCTCCCCGGGACATCAGATATCGACCAATTGGAGAAGATTTGGCAATTGTGCGGGACGCCTAACCAGCACTCATGGCCCAACTTCGATGCACTACCTGGTTGTGAGGGAGTGAAACGATTCCAAAATTACCCAAAGAAGTTAAAGTCCACGTTTGTTAGGTGGGTGTCCGATGACGTGGATTTCGGATCACTCGGCCTGCGTTGACCTTCGTCGTTGGTGGTATGCAGTATCTGCATCGTCCCGGAGACCTGCGATCTCTTGGATAAACTTCTAACATGTAATCCGCGGGATAGGATTACAGCTTCCCAGGCGCTCGACCACGATTACTTCTGGACGGACCCATTGCCTGCCGATCCCAAAACGTGAGTCACCGCCGTCTTTCCGCATCCTTCCCTTCACTCAGTTGCCCGAATCATCAGACTCCCTGCATACGAAGCGTCGCACGAGTTTGACAAACGGGGACGCCGGAACAACCTCGCGCCACATCCACCGCCTGAACACCTACGTCCTACGCTTCAACATGGACACGGGTTCTACGGACATCATCCACCCGGGCACGGGCACGGACACGGACATGGGCGGCCACAAAGAGCCGGACCGCCACCCCCACCCGTCATGTTCACCGCGCTGATGCAACAAGGCCAAGGCCCCCACGGTGCCAACATCCCCATGACCAGCGGCGGTTACGGCCCACCCGTCGGGCCCTACGCACACCCCGCTCCCGGCATGATGCCCATGAACGGATTCGCGCCACCGCCTCCACAAGGCTACCCCCCGCCGTTACCCCAGCCGTTTGGCCAACACCAAGGACACGGACGACACCACCACCAAGACCGCACCGAGCGGGGCTGCGCTGCCAGGCCGCTACTGCACCCGTCGTTGCCGGTCAGGCCGTCAGTGCCACTCGGGACGGGGGGAGGGCGGCACGATCGCGAGAGGGACAAGGACCGGAATCGGGAGCGGGATCGAGAGCGAGAGCGCGGGAGGGAGCGAGAGAGGGGGAGGTTTGGAGGGCCGGGCGGGACGGGAGGTGGGCAGGGGCAGGGGCAAGGGCAGGGCGGAAACGGGGAAAGTGGGGGGCTCAGTGGGGGGTTACCGTATTCATAGGGTGCGTGCGCGTCTTTTCATCGTTTTGCCGCGTCGGCGCTGCCAGTGCGCCGCGTCGCGCCCATCCAGCGGGCGAATCGATTTCTCGCACACAGCGCGCCCTCTCCATCGTCGTTGCTTGTTTCGCATTATGCTATCACGTCGACACGCATACATTTATCAATTGCAATCCATCGATCGGGTCTTTTTTGTTGGGTTACCAGGTCATCATTTCATAGAGCAGTGCACAATGATGTAGAATGCTAGACGAATACGATACGAACGTTCGTACTGTCACGATGAACTCTTGGTAAACCGCGATCATGGTAGCAGATGCGAACCGCTGGCGGACTGGTTCCCCACATGCACGCTCTACGTAGCTCCGAATCGGGGACGACCCGGGCCGTCCTTCTCCTTTGTCCGCCGAAATCGATCTGCAACTCGAAGCCGGACAGCCTGGAGCACCGTCCGACTCGGACGCCACGTCGCCCCCGATCGCAAGTCGTCAAGCCATTGTGGAGCCCGCCACGTCCCCTCGCACCGTTTAGCAGGGACAACCGAGACCCTTCAACAGATCCAACGACGACAACGCGAACATGACGGAGTCCGGATTGCAACCCGATTTGCAGCGCCGCGGGAGCGAGATCGCCAACGACGGTGCGAGGCGAGACCGCGCCGAGATCGATGTACGATGCGACTCGGCTGAGGGTGGGAGATCTGGAGCCGAGGAGCCGTGCGAGATGCCAGTGCAGGGAGAATCTCTGCGTCCGATGACTGTCCAGACTGTCTACTCCCAGAGTCCCAGTGTGACAATCGCTGACTAATACAGTGTTGGCTAGCTTCAGAAGTTAGGAGTCTGAGTTGAGCTTTGCCATCCAAGTCCCGTGCGCCCCAAAGCATCAACCTCAATGAACTTAGCACAACTTGTACAAGTACATAGGTGTTCCAAGCATACTGAAAATGAAAATACACCTCTAAAACAGATGTGGTGATACTATTATGGGGAAGGATTGGTGCCAGGAAGTTATCTCACCTTGATTCATCAACAGCACTTGATCAAGATTCAGGAGGAAGAAGTGATTGTCTTAATGGATATGCATAAGCACAGTACCACACAAACTGAGCTTGATTGACAGCCAAAGGCTCACTGACAAATTCAATTTGCTGGATCAAGGATTGGGATTAGCCAGTGAGACTATCAACTGGAAGAAGAACTCTATTGTCACCTTTGATCAGGTTATGGTGTGTTGCAGATTTCTTGGATGAATGAAATAGCGAATAAAACTTGGCGAATGCGCGATCCGGAGAATAAAGGTAGTCGTCTGACGTCGAAATCGACCAGACCCAACGGATGATGGCTTCCTCGTGCGTCATTGTCATCGGGCAACTGGGGGAGGGCAGCCGAGGAACGATGAGAGCGCCTGAACCCATCGAGCGAGAACCAGATAGCCAATAAAGATTGTCCGCTGGCATATGGTCAAAGAAGTCTGCCAATATTTCCCACATAGTCCCAGCCTGCTCAGCCAATGCATCGCGATCCGAGTAGTACTTTGCAGAGCACGCATTCGCAAAGCGGACACCTTGTTCTGTGATATAGATGTCATGAATTTCGAAGCAGAAGAAGACACCATGTCGTTGGATATCAGCGACAGCCCCGAAAACGGCAGAGCGATCAGTCGGCGTGGCACATCCTGTATGATGTGAGTTTTCGATTTGAACATCTGGCAAGATGCTACATACGTCCGACAAGAGCCTCCTTCATAATGCCGACAAGGACGCCATTCTGGGAAACATGGGCAAGGAGATTAAAAAAGTAATGCCCCACACCCCTCGATTGTACGAGCTTCTGGCCACGACATT
>JBBPTU010000119.1:0-41906 GCA_038094295.1 Tylopilus aff. beelii
CATAAAAGCTAATAGCCCGCCGAATTCCTTGCATGTTATAGTGCAGAGCATTCACCAGTGAATAGTCCATGTTCACTTGTCTATCCGGGGTCAGCATTGTAAGCGACAAAAACTGAAAACAGTACCTTTCCCCCTTCTGAAAATCAACTACAGAATGGGGCACAAAACACCCATGCCTGGCGCATGCTGTTGCTCCGATTCCGGTCGCCTCCAGCCTTGCTCGTGAGGCATTCGCCTGGCTCAGTGCTTTATGGCTATTGCAAGCAGACTTCTACCAGGGGTGTCATTAATAATCATAGCGCATCTGTAGAGAATAGCACACCTCTGGCGGGTGATTTGTAATGGCAAGATATGCGTGATAATTAGCGCGAGATACCATGAACCCCAACCCATCCATCAACCAAACTTGATCATCGGTGCGTTTATCATATAGATGCTCCGCCTTGAAGTTTCCGTCCATAACAAATGTTCGGTTATATTTCCAGCTGTTTTTCACTAAGAACCACATCAAGTGAATGGGAATTTGCCTATACCTTTGGAGCTCCTCCTCACTGGCAGAAATGACATTTATTCCTGGTTGAGGACAGGTCGGACAAAAAAGCGCAAGGCTACCTTCACTAGGTGAATCGGACCTGTGTGCAAATCCGGACCATTTCAACCATTTCAATAACCGCCATTGTCTTGCAACCCTCAAAAGCTCGCAGTAGCGATCCTTCTGGATGGTCAACATTCCCGCCTCACTTGATGACTGACATAACTCTACTCACGGGAACAGCGTTCGGGAATACATTGGATGTATTTCGGCGCAATTTGTTATAGTAATTACTGGCGGATGTTCCGCATTCTAGGTTATCCCGCAGGAAGTCATCAAGTACCGCAAATGAAAATGCAGTCTTTGGTTGATCGATTGTGCTTGATAAGAGACCCGCCTGCAGGAGTTGGATATGAATTGGCGGTGAGGCCATACATACGCAGTAATGCACCCGCAATGCATGGAGCCCGGAGACATCGACCACCGTGAGGTAGCCACCTCCTTGAGGAAACCGCAAAAATGATGGTAGATCGTCTTCACTATCGGAATCGCATTCCGCATCAGTTATAGGCACTGAGGTATCGCCATCCAAAAAAGCTTCCTGAGCCATTCCGGATGGACAGATCCTTCCTCCATGTCCAACGTGGAGCTCAAAACCTGCCTTTATTTGCATCAGTATCCAGTGATTCTCAAGGTACAAATTCGCTCACTAGTCACAATGAGGAGTCCTCAAAGAACGTTCCAGTCCATTGCTTGATGCAGTGAAATGGCGACCGTCGATGTTGTTCTCGACAACATTTGGTGCAATACAGTGGCCGTCCAAAACAACGCGTGCATCTGTATATTCCGTCGGCATTGCATATGGAGCATTTCCAATGTTGTTCAGGTGCTTCCAGCTCCAAAAGAATCCGCAGGTATTCATCCTTTTGCAACATCCACTGACGAAGATAATCATTCTGGGTCTTTCGTAGATTATTCCCGATCAATACACGTGACATCTAACGCATATATGTACACCCACCTTAGTGGGAAGACGAAGCTGAGGGAATCCATTTTCTTCATAGGTAGGTTCACTGAAGCATTGGTCGTCTTCAACAATGTCCACAGGCATTTCAGAAAGAGTGGCGCGAGGTTTTGATGGCGAATAGTCTTGGTGGGCAGGGGTCATCTTCTCCGGAACAACATCGGTTATGGGTCCTCTTGTTGTTTGTCTAGTTTCCCATCGTACCCGGGTGACCCCCTTGGAGTGTCTGACGGGTCTGAGGATCATTTTTGCCATGATGGAGGTAGAATTTGAGTGACGGCCAGCTAGAACTATCGATCTGTCTTCTACTAGCAACTACATTCATCAATGTACCCAATTGGCTTAGCCTACATATTGCTGTTCCGACTGGTCGGACATTACAAAAGAGGCTAGATAGCAGATATTGATGATCCGGAATGAATGACAACCGACGGCTAGCAGCAATGTTTCCATTCAGTTTTCCTTTTATGATACATGGAAAGTCACAGCATTGCCATTCGGGAGCGAATAAACAAAGAGTCAGGACAAGACTCATTGTAATCGGATCCAGGTGTTTCCTCTTAAATTCCATCACTCTAACATTCATCTCGACTCCAACTGAACATGAGTGAAACCGATGGTTTGCCCGGCAATGGGGCACCTACTGGAGAAGAAGACAAATTACCAAATAACTTACAAGGCACAATTGACGGCGGTGAAGGCCCATCCAGCAGCGAGGATGAAAATGGCTCAGGTGATGAAAGTGAAAGCGATGATGAGGATGGAGTCGACATGGTCGCAGAAACCGGAAAACAGGTCCCAGTTAAATTCACAAAGGCAGAGCAGACTATACTCATCAACGCAAAGCCGCAATGGATTAGCTGCAGGGGAGCTGCAAGACGAAAGATTTTAGAGGCAACATATGCTCAGCTTCGCAAACTAGAGTATTGCCAGAGACTTGATGGAGACTCTTGGGAGGCAAGAGTTCGGGTATGCTGTCTACATCATATTGCGTGAAACAGAACCCCTAAAATATTCTACAGTCTTATAGAACCTGGTTCTACAATCAGTGCCGTAGTGCGGCAAATCATAGTCGCATTAAGGTTGGACGGTCCTGGACAGCGCGCTCAGTGATCCAAGAGACCCACAAAGAACGCATAAATCAAATACTTGATCTGCGATATGGCTGCAGACCTGGAACAAAGAAGGCATTGGCATCGTACCAGAGGGCAGTCAGGAGGGTTATGAGGCAACTTACCCAGGAAGAGAAAGAAGCTGCTGAAAATACTGCAGCTGAATGGAACATGGATCGTGGCCCTCCAGACGATGTAAAAGCGAGGTAAGTCACCATCAGTTAGTTCCACTGTGATTTAGACTAATTCACTCAATTCTAGAAATGCCGCTCGATATGGTCAAAAGGTCTTTCGGGAATTTGCTCAAGAGATGTGGCGGGCATGTGGTATGCGGGTTGTAATTATGGCGGGGTGGAAACAGGCAGATGGGAATGTTGTAACTGGCATGTTCGTCAAATCCATTGTCTTTGCAATAAAGTTACTCATCGATGCTCAGTGGGGACTTCAATGAAGAAATCCATTGTGGAGAGAAATTTGAGGGCATCAACAACCCGAAGATCAGGGACGCATGGGATAAGTACATCGGTACTCACTTCGAGCCTGAGGGTGAGCCGAACTCAGATCACTCTGAATCCGAAGAGGAAGAACGTCCCCCACCACAACAAAAGAAAAAACGCCAGGACCCAACGTCACAAGTGATCAGAGACGATGGTTCTATTTGGATTGAGGATATTGAAGGCATTAACCGGGATGGACTTCAATCACTTGTGCGGGGGTTTTTAACTGCTCATTACCGTTGGTATCTTATTGCTGCACCATTTGGTCTGCTGACGCACTCAACTATATTGCAGGTGTGGCTTGTGGACGTCCAAAAGCAGCAACACCCTTCAAGAAGCTACCGTACTGCATTCAAGATATGGTGGATGCCCGCCATCTTCCCCCTAATTTTCAGTTTACCAGCGATCCAAGCCATATGCACACAGCCGATACCCTTACATTTCTCCGATTCATACTTAACAGGCAATCAACTGCTGAAGACGATGTCTTCAAATTCCACCACTGGCTGGATGAAAATGGGGAACTTCAGGAGAGTGTCAATGATAGCGACGATGAAGAGGTCCATACAGGTCCGAGTCAAAATGCTACTGCAGCCACTGGAACCCCCTTACCAGAGAGCGATGATAAATCGACCGCGGGGACAAAGCAGTTGAATGGTATCGAAGGGATAAAGGATGGAACCGAAGCACAAGTGGAAGGCGGCAGCAATTCACATCCGACTCACAAGAACAATGGAAAGGAACGCCAGGAGGAGCCAGCTAACACTCCACGTGGTGTGGTAAATGAGCGAGGTGCTGCAGGTGAGATCGCATTATGTATATTTCGAAGAAATCGGTTCAATAGTTCAACTTGCAAAAATAGCATCGCATGCGTCATCAACGCAGAAGGATGGAAATGCGCCTCAGGAGAAGCAACGACCTGAGGGAGAGAAACAGAAGGGCAAGGCAAAAGAGCAATTGCCTGCCGAGAATAATGTTATTAATGGAGGTAAAGTTAATGTTCAACCATGCCGTATATTTGCTCAGTATAATTATCGGAAATATGTTTAGAGTCCTCTAGAACGACGACAAAGAAAAGGCGCAAGCAACGAAACGCCCCAGAGGCAGAGGGGGGCCAAAGCAATACAGAGTTGCAGAATACCGTGGTCGATGTCGCCCCAACTCAGTCCGAAGGAACGGTGGCGAAAAGGAAGAAGCAGAATAATGGCGGTAACAACGCCAGTCCGCAGACAGCAGCCGATAGTGAACCAGTTCAGCAAGAGTGGAAAGTCATCAATAGGAAGGAGAATGATGGCGGCGGTAACGATGTTGCTCTGCCAGTGCAGAATGCCGTACGAGACGTTGGACAAAGTCCCCCCACGAGCAAGGATGCTAAAAAGAAAGAAAAGAATAGCTCCAGTACAAATGCTAGCTCAGAAGCAGGAGCTACGATGCGCAACAATGGACAATCGAAGGAGAAGAAGCCCAGTGTCCCGAGAAAAAAGCGGATGAATAGCGGCGGTAACAGGGTTGCCGCAGATACTACTTTACAAGGGACTGAAAAACACCAGGCGCATTCGAAGATGACCTGTGGTGAGGCATTCATTGGGTCATTAATCAGCGCCAGTTTATCAGTTTATAGAGCCTTCTGGAGAAATCGTTTCAGATGCCATGCCGCCCGTGTTCCCCGTCGCATCTGACCCCGCCTTAAATTCCAAAGACATCAGCAATGGAGAAAGGTCATCCTCCTCGAAAAAGCGGTCCCGTGCAATTGTCACCCCTAAAGTCGCTCCTGTGATGATTCCATTAAATGGGAGCGAAGATAGTAGTTCCGCGGATGAGGAAACTACTCCGGTTATTATTCCTTTGACTGAACAGGATGGTAGCTCAAAGCAATCTCGACGCAAGGAAACAAATGAAACAGATATCATGATGCCCTCAAAGCCGGCGCGATCCGGAACGCCATATCCAAATCGACCCAGCGGAAATGACATCGCGGATATCGATGCCACAATGACGACGCCATCAAGTCGCGGACGCATCATTCAAATGGAAACAATGGACAATGCAACGTCCTGTGAGTGCAGCGCTTCCACATCGTTTCCCTTTTGAACCGAGACGACCTTGCCCATAGCCATATGTCGGTCCTCGCGGAAACGACGCCCGCCAGTCATGGCCGATGCTGATGTCCCCACTCCAGAGGGACGAACTCCGCGAAAACGTAAAAACCGCGACGGAGAATTGCCCGCCGCCAAGAAGCTGAAGAAGTAATCTCCTTGGACGAATACCGCGGGTATACACTCACGGTGGATGTGAAATAATTCAGTCAGACTACGGTTACATTGATCTATGCGTGTACATATCGCTGAATGTTATACCGCAATATGCTTTCAACTGTCAGCGAGGTCAGAGCAGTAGCTATTGTTGCGCCATTGAACCCGCCATGTCAATTGCTTCTAGCTGACATGGAGAGCGCATTGAGTCGGTTTTTTGAGCGCACAGGATAGCTGTATGTATATGTAGGAAATGCTTTTAAAAGTTCCGCAGGCCGCAATATAATGTCTTTGCGCAATATGCGTTTTGTGTCGGCCGCTGAAAGATGAGTGGTCATTGACGCAAACCGTTCACGTAACGCAATGGCTCATACAAAAAGATTACATTGTAATGAAACATCCGAAAATACTAAGTAAGTCCTTCTGCGCCAACTAACTGGTCAGAACTGGAATCCATTTCGGATAATACCGCGATAGGAGGGATAGAGCCGCCTCGCATTGATATTCCCACATCCAGGACTTGATGGGGGACCGACATGGCACGCCTGCCAATGATAATTTCGGTCCACGGGATTGATCCTGAAGGACCGGTAGAGGTGGAGCGCACAATCGCTGGGGCAATGTGCAATGGAAAGCGGATTTGTTGCGGGTCTCCATGGGGTTGCTGGGAAGACAAGTCAAGGGGCGAAAGTTGCGGTGCAGAATTATCGTGATTGAACCGGGAAGTGGAAGAACCAATGGCAGCCAGGTGATCCTTGGAGAAAGCCGCGATATTGCCGTCGCCCTGCTGGTCATCGAGTGGCGGCCCTGTTGGAGGAGCTACCTGATTGGCAGATACCTGCGGATTTCCAAATATCGAGGGACAAGCAGCGGCAGAAGTGACCACATCGTCGCTGTGTGCAGGCAACTGAGGAACGCGGTGTAAGAAACAGAAGTCCGGGTGGTGTGTAAAAGCACCGGTGGTACCGGACGAATAAAGAAAGAAGGGTACGAACTAAGTTCGACCCAAGGGGGAGCGACTAGGTGAAGAAGGGAGACCGGAAAGTAAAGGTAAGGGGAAAGTGATGGGAGAAATGAGTGGACCGGTGGAAGACCGGTTGGAAACGAACCTGACCGGCGGGGACCGGTCGATAATAATGGGCCGGTAAGTGACCGGTAGTGGGCCGGTAGGACGAGGGTAGGCCGGTAGTAGGCCGGTCAAGACGCAGATGACGGAGGGACGCGACGGAGAGACGGGAGGAACGGCGGAGATGGAAGGAGTCATGCGAGACTCAGACGGTAGGGCGGAGGTGCGGAAAGATGTATTAAGGACCAAGCTACACATATTTTATAGTCCGGGTATACCCAGGACTGCCAGACGAGAGGAATAAAAGATCGTACGACGAATAAAAAGATTAACAAGGTTCCGAGTACGTGCGCAGTCAGTAGGGTAAGGAGGGTCGGGAAACGGAGTGGCGACGATTACGAGGCGTACGAGATAGGGATCGTGACGAGATCGACGGAACCGAATACTAAACAGATCGTAAGTGTACGAAAGATTGGGGAGGATCGAATACGAGAGACGGAAGGGATTGAGTAATGAGAAGGTAACAAGAGAGATGAAAAGTTTCCTAAGTGAAGGACCGCAGACCGGTGATCAATGATAGAGGAACCGGTAGCACCGGTAGTAAGAAATAAGGAACCGGCCGAACCGGCCGGGGGACCGGTCGACCGGTCACTCGAGGACATACCTGGATCTACCGCGGATGGACCGGACACGAGGGAGGTCTTGAGCGATGGTACGGGAGCTAGCTGTAAAGTGGGGAAAAGGGGGTTTGCAAACGTAGGGGAAGTCGTTCCCCTACACCGCGCACCCCCATAGACTGCCTCGTCCATGAACAACAAGGTTTTGGATGGTGAGAGCGAGAGTCCTTTTTCGCGACAGCACAAGAAGAACTGCCGTAGGCGAGTTAGTAGCTTGTCGAAGTTATCACCTGTGAGACCATTGTCATCAACAAACATCTCAAGGCCTAGGTCCGTGGTAATGTCTTTAAGGGCCTGTTTTGTCATTTCTCCAAATGACGCTGGGGCACCAAGTATGCCCATGGGGAGACGACAATAGCAGTGATAACCTCGTCCTTCTGTGTATATGCACAGGTATGGTTGGTCTTCCTTTTCAACCTCAATCGCATAGAAGCCTGAGGTGAAGTCGATGACACAAAGGAAGTTGTGTCCTGCTAGTCGTTGCTGTTTAGCATGGATATCACCTTGCAGCATTGGCGCCATGGTGGACACCCAGTTAACTGACTGAAAGTTCGTGTGATTCTCCATTTAGGCTTTTTTGGAGGCCTGGGTGGCGTTTCCATGTGCTCCTGTGGCTGTGGTCCCGGAGGCATGTTGGGATTTGGTGTTTCCCCCAAGCATATGCACTCGTCCTTGACTATCCACTTGATCTCATCCATTGAGAGGCCAGGCATTCCATGCACTTTTTGTGCTAGGACTGTGGGATGTGCTGCCCTAACATCATCAGGCTGTATCTTCCGCAAGACATCTGCTGCAACAAAGTTGTCCAGAACTGGATAGTACCATTCTTTTTGCACCTGCGACAGTGGTCACTGGTTTACCTTTGTGAGATACTCAACCTCTTTGGGGATATTCAATTTAAACTTAATGAAGTCTACTGGCTTGACTTCTCGTACTGAGAGTGCAAAAATGTCAGCAAATTCAACGATAAGCACACGCACTGCATCCCTCTCGCGTTTGGGGAGTGGGCCAACTGTGACGAGGTCACATATTTTTTGTACTCAGGGTGCATGGAATGGCCCCTTGCTTGTCAACCTGGTGAAAATGCTGTCATCTGCTATCGTGCTAGTGAACACCGGTACTTCACCTTGTTGGACCAGTTCTTCCAAGCTTGTTATGTTCAGTGGGTTGTTGTCTGTGTTAGTGATTATGTGTTCTACTGTAGTGTAATTATGTAGTGCGTTGTCATGGGGTGGAGTGGGGGGAAAAACTGGGGCATGGGTATGTACTACATGTTGTGTATCTGGATTGGGTAGGGATGTATGTGCAGATGTGGGGGAGGGGAGTGTGAGTGTATTATTTGATATGTATGTAGTTGAGTGGACTGTGTCCAAGACATCATTTGACGTGATCTGAATGCAGTTCTTACAGAAGTCTTGTACGGCTTTTAACTGCTTGAGAACTGGTTTCCTGACTAGCATCTTCCATGACCCACTACTCTGGAACACCTCGAAAGTGGTTTCACACTGTATGTGGCCCCATTCTAATGTTCCAGTCCAAACACCTAATGAGGGAATGAGTGAACTATCAGCCATTCGAAGGGTGTGTTGAGAGGGACTCAGCTGTGCAAGTCGTGGGGCAATGCTTTCATATGTCTTCGCATCAATGGCGTTGATCATGGCTCCACTGTCTACTGTTGCTAGGAAGCACACACGTTCTCCACATGGTCCTCTTAGACTGGTGACTGTGAGGAATGGTCTGCTAGTTTTGGAAGCGATCGGGTGTCCCATCGTACTCAATGAATAGATGTCAGCAATCCTGATTTCTGTAGTAGGTTCGATACATGGTTCTGGTTCGGGTACAGTTTGTACCTGGACATTACAGAATGTAGAAGGCATAGGGGGAGAAACGAAGTAGGGGAAGAGTGCCATGGGTGTAGATGTAGCAATGATTTGAGATGGACTCACTGGTGGGGCCTCTGTCAGTCCGACGTTGGCGGGGGCCCCTGGTAGTTTTCTGATTCCCATTATCCTGTGGTGCTGTACTCTTGTTCCCATTCGGCAGCACTATCTCCCATGGGTGCCGTCCAAAGGACTGGTATCGGTGTTCCTGTGTAGTATGGTGCCGCTACTGGGTTGCCTGACCATACATACTGTACAGGCACTGCATTCCCTCTGAACATTGTTGCCTTTTGAAGCATGGCCCCTATTAACTGGTGAAACCACGTCTCATGGGCATGAAGGGGATCGACTGATGTGCATGTGTTTCCTGTATGCGGTGGGTCCAAGATCTGCCTGCATCCATAACACTCTCCTGAGCCTATTGCCGCTGTTCCTGGCTTAAGAGGGTATGGTCGTTCTAGGCCAGGTGGTGCTTGTCTGTGGGTGCTGAGTGTAGTTTGCGTGTGAGACTGCTGTGGAGGGCTCAACTAGAGAGACAGAGCGAGCTCTGAGGGTGGGGGAAGGTGGAGTGGTTTGGTTTGTTGGGTTGCGGGTAGTTTTCGTACGACTGATGTTGGGTGGTGTGAAGACTGCTGGCACAAGGTGGAAGTTTGGTACTTGTGGTACCACTGTTGCACTGCTGCTGGACCTGTGGTTCCTTCTTTCTTGTTTTGGGTCTGGCACATTCCTTCTGAGCGGTGTGAATGGTGGCTGTTCTGAGTCTGTCACCGAGAGTGAGGAGATCGAAGACACATCTTCTGACGACATTGCATGTTCCCTTTCCCAGTGTCCCTTGATGCCCCTGAGTTATGCTACCTGTGCGATGCCTAGGCTGCTCATGCGTTGGGTGGTGTGGGCCCTGCTCTCATCACCAGATGGAATGGCCAGGATGGAACCGACCACCACGAACGACAGTCAAGGTGAAGTGAGATGCTGTGCTGCTACTGATACTCCACTGCTCTACGCTCTCGGCTCTCTCCGACTCGGCTCTCTCTCTGGCTCGGGCTGCTCGGCTCTCTCTCCCTCGGCTCTCTCTCCAGCTTGGCTCTCTCTTCCTCGGCTCTCTCCGCCTCGGCTCTCTCTAGCTCTCTCTGCCCAATGCTGCCACCTGCACTGCCACACCGTTCTTCTTTGTTCCCAAGGAGGATGGAAAGTTATGACCCTGTCAGGACTACCAACATGTGAACTCTGGGACAATCAAGAATGACTACCTTTCCCTTATCTCAGACCTGGTCAACAAGCTGAACGGTTCCTCAATCTTTACCAAGATGGATGTCTGATGGGGGTACAATAATGTCCTGATTTGGCCTGAAGATTGATGGAAGGCAGCCTTCATCACCCCATTTGGACTCTTTGAACCCATGGTCATGTTCTTCGGGCTTTGTAATTCCCCCACAACCTTCCAGGCCTTGATGGACCATATCTTTGGGGACATGATAGCTGAAGGATGGCTTATAATCTATATGGATGATCTCCTTATTCACTCCACAAACCAAGAAGAACATGATCAACGGACAAGAAAAGTCCTCCAGCGTATAAAAGAACACCAGCTCTAGCTCAAGCTGGAAAAGTGCAGCTTCAATGTAGCAGAGGTTGAGTATCTAGGGATGGTGGTGAAGAAGGGAGAGGTCAAGATGGACCCAACCAAGCTAACTGCCATCAAGAACTGGCAACCTCCCACATTGGTAAAGGCTGTCTGATCCTTCATCAGATTTTGCAACTTCTCTTGCAAGTTCATCGCCAGGTTCTCAGACTTAGCTCAGCCTCTCCATGACCTAACCAAGAAGGGGGCCCTTTGGAATTGGACTCATGACTGCCAATTGGCATTCCTCACCACTGGGGCTGTCCTCATGCAAAAGGACTCCGTGGGAGATCTTCATCCATGCATGTATTTCTCCAGGACCTTCAGCTTGGCCAAACAAAATTACAACATCTATGACCACAAAATGCTCGCTGTCATCTTAGCCCTCACCAAGTGGCAACATTACCTCACTGGTACCCAGTATCCCATCACCATCCTTACTAATCACCGAAACCTCACCTACTTCAAACACCTGCACAACCTCTCCTGCCGCCAGGCACATTGGCAAATGTTCCTCCAAGATTATGATCTCATCTGGCAAGCCCTGCCCAGAACTGCAATGGCCCCAGTGGATGCCCTGTCTTGAAAAGATGAGGTGGATACCTTGAACGACAATGAGGACATTGTCTTCCTACCCCCCACTGCCTTCATCTGGAGGTTAGATCTAGCTCTTGCTGACAAGATCTCCCACTCTACCCTGGAAGACCTGCTTGTGCTGGATGCCCTACAGGCTATGTTCTCAACATGCTCCCCCCTTCCCTGAATGTTCCCCAGTGACTGGATGTTCATTGATGGGGCCCTCTACTTTAAGGGTCGCCTGTATGTCCTGGAGCCTGCATGCCAAGAACTGTTGCAGCAACTTCATCTTTCCCCTGCTGGAGGCCATGAGGGCTATTTCCATACCCTGGCCCACATCTCCTGCAACTATTGGTGGCCCAACCTCACTTCCCATGTCCGTTGCTTCATTCAGGGATGTTACATTTGTCAAGCCAATAAGATCAATACCTACCCCATGGTCCCAGGACTCTCCCCGATTGCCTCCTCCACAACCCACCCCTTCCAACAGATCTTAGTGGATCTTATCACAGACCTCCTCCCCTCTGGTGCCTTTGACTCAGTTATGGTCATGGTCGACCATAGCCTTATGAAGGGGGTAATTCTCATCCCTTGCACCAAAACCATGTCCACAGTGGATGTTGCCTCCCTTTTCTTTCATCATGTATTCCCAAGATATGGCCTTTACAATAAATGCATCTCTGACTGAGGTGTTCACTTCACATCAGCATTCACCAAAAAACTGGCCAGACTACTTGAATATGATGTTGCCCTCTCCACTGCCTACCACCCACAGACTGATGGTGAGACTGAATGAGTAAACCAGAAGCTGGAAACCTACTTACGCATCTTCTGTGGCAACACCCCTGAGAAATAGAGTGAACTCCTCCCAATGGCCGAATTCTCCCACAACTCCACTATACACTCGGTCACCAACACCTCACCATTCTCCCTCATGATAGGCTATAAGCCCAGGGCATATCCCCCACTAACCAAAACCACCTTCCTTCCCACCCTCAAGGATTGAATGAAGCTGCTTGAGAAAACAAGGGTAGATGTACTTGCTGCCCACCAGAAGGCTCAACAGGACGTGTGGGAGTGAACGAACACCTGGTTCACTGGCAAGGGGTGGAAAGTAGGAGACAAGGTCTGGCTCAAAGCAAAGGACCTCTGCATCAAATCCATCCATCAAAAGCTTACCCCAAAGTGAGTCAGCCCTTTTGAAATTGTCCAGGTCCTTAGCTGATTGAACTATCACCTCTCCCTTCCCCAAACCTGGAAGATTCATGATGTGTTCCATGCCACTAAATTATTCCCAGTGACTACCATGGAGGAGTTTGGCCTCACCTTTGCACAACCACCTCCCCAAATTGTCAAAGTGGAAATGGAGTATGAAATTGATGCCGTCAAACGCCACCATTGTAAGGGGAAAACTTAGGAATACCTGATCAAGTGGAAAGGCTATGCTGATAGTGAGAACACCTGGGAACCTGCCAGAAATCTCTCCCATGTCAAGAAGACTGTGAGAGAATACCAGGGACGTTTCCCAAAGGACTTCCCAACCAGGAAGTAATCCCAATCTCTCCCTCGCACCATCATATTCTCCTTCTTCAACCTTTGTGTGCTCATAACCTCTTATGTCTTCCTTTCCTTCCTGGCAACCTACTACTGGAGCTACTGCCAACATGGCTTCCACCTAGAAGTAACCACACCCTAGGGAAGTTTTGCCCTATCGCTCTCCCCAGTAAGGTTCCCCAGGACAGCAAATCTGGCCTGGGACAATGCCCCAACCACCCCTCCTACACCAATTCCCACTCTGCAGCCCCCAATTGCCCCAATCACACCACCACTTCCCAATCCAGTTGTGCCACCACCACCAGTTGTGCCACCACCCCCTGATGAGGCCACCTTGGATAGGAACTGGCAACCGCAATGGGTCCCTGACCTGGACCACCCCATGATGGAAGGAAAGGCACCACCTGATGACCTATAAGAAGGGAAGGGGCAAACGAGATAAGTATTCAACTTCAGGATGCTCATCTATTACCACCTCTTCACTTCTTTCTCCCCTCTCACCATCTCCAAGGAGCAGATAGATACCTGCTTCCACATTGACTATCCAGTACCTGAGGAACTCCCCCTCTTCCTGGACCTCCTCCCCCTCCCTGTGTTACGGTCTGGGACGATTCCCTTGCTCATGCTACTGAACTCGATGCCGCCATCCGACAAGCCATCGAGGAAGGGACGTACGAGGGATACGTATCGTTCTGTGACGGAGCAACGCTCCCAGGAGGTGACTTCCCTTGGGAAGACGTAGACGGTGCGTTCGCTACGGAGCAGTCCATTGACTGACTCCATCGATACCTGGATTGTTTCGCTTTGCTTCACCGCCTTCGGGCACAAGGTCCGCGCCACCATTTCCTTTCCTGTCTCATTCATCCTGTACACCGCCATACGGACTCAGTATAGATTCTTCCCGTCAGATCGTATGTTCTCCCATCATCGTGGGATACCTTTCACACGATTGTCTATTCTAACTCTCACGGATGCCACCATACTCCCACTATCATATCTCTTGCTATGGTAGCGTTTTCCCCTATCCCAGTTACGTATAAATACCCTAGATTGGCGCCATGTACTGTAGTTTGATCTACGCAATCCACCTGCGTTCTCATCTCCTTCCGCTGTGAAGATAGGTTCTTCCAGCGAGACCATCGCCAGACTGGACTACCTCTATCAAGCTCTACTCGTGATCCTCTACGTCTACTGCTCCCTGTTGGACGAACGTAGGAGAAGGGAACAACAGGACGCGTATCGTAACACCCTGCCAAACATGAACTCATTGCCCAGATCTTGGAGAACCCAGACCACCTCAAGGTCTACCAGTCCCAGGTGGCTTACACCCCTGGCCCACTCCACAACCTCATCCTTGCTGTCCACACCCTTCACCACACCTCCCATGTCCTATGCTGGTCCGAGCTGGCTGACCAGGAGATGACATCCACCATCTTTACTCTATCAAAGGCCCTACCGAAACACTTTGACAAGCTACTGGGATATGGCTTCCTGTCCCTGGTGGAGACCCTTCCACACTCACTGTGATGTACCTTGGTGCACGATGTGTTCCTCCAATTCCCCTGCAGTGTCCTCTGGGAATACTTGGTCAAGGTCTTCAGGCAATGGGATGGAGAGGGCCTATCAGTGGACAACCCTGCATCCCCCACCAAGCCTGTCTCCTCTAGAAACTCTTGCCACTGTCACTGGGGTGCATGACCTGTGGGAAGACAGGATACAGGGCCTGCCTCTTTGGACAAGGCCCTAACTCCTCCCCCTGATGCCACCCCTGCCTCTGCCAACCCACAACGTGGAGTACACACCGTCAACTTCGTTCTCCTCAGCCAATCTTCCCACCCCCAGACCAATCCAGTGGCAGTCCCTCCTTCCCCCTCCACCTCAGACTCTGCCACAATTTCTTCCCTTGACAGTTCCAACAATGAGGGAGGAGACACCTCCTCCACGAAGGCAGATGCTGGATGGGACCCTGCAAAGGCCCACCTGCGCTGGGCCTATCATGGTAACCCTCTCCCCACTGAGTTGTCTGAGCAGCCCTCACCATGGCTGTCTCCAGAATTAAGATATCAGCCACTGAGACACCAAAGCCTGCAAACCCCACAGCCATTATTCCCCCTTCCCATGCCATCACCATCACCCCTTTCACTGTCAACAAGTGTTACTCCTGTGACTCCCCTTTCCACTTTCATCCCAACTATCCCTACTACACCTGTCCTGGATGTAAGTGTGTTGTGCCTGGACACTCCCACTATCAATGCCCAGATAACCCTTGACCTTGTGATTACTGCAGAAAATGTGGTCATTCTTTCTGCTACTGCCCTGACTTCGTGGGTGAGGATGAACTTGAATGGGACAATACGGACATCATCTGGAATGACAGAGATGTCAATGGCCCGGATAGAAACTGAACTGGTGGTTCAGCCTTGTGTGGGGGATAATGTTACAGTTTGGGATGATTCATTGATCTATGCTACCAAACTCAATGACACCATCCTGCAGGTCATCAAGGAGGGGACCTACGAGGGGTATGTTTCATTCTGTGAAGGAGAAGTCCTCCAGGGAGATAGCTTCTCTTGGAAAGACATAAACGGTATGTTTGCAACAGAGCAGTCTATTGACTGACTCCACTGATACCTGGATTGTTTCTTGCTGCTTCACCACCTTCAGGCTCAAGGTCTGTGTTACCATTTCCTTTCTTGTCTATTCCATCCTGTATACTGCCATATGGACTTACTCTAGATATGTTCTCACCAGATCTTGTGATATCCCACACACGTGAGAAAGCCTTCTCATGCGCCCTTAGTTTCATTCTCACAGATGCCTCATCCCTCCCACTGTTATATCTCTTACTATAGCAGCATCTCCCCTATCCCCAGTTATATATCAATACCCTAGATTAGTGCCATGTACTGTAGTTTGATCTATGCAATCCACCTGCATTCTCATCTCTTCCACTGTAAAGATAAGATCTTCAAGCAAGACCTTAGCCTGACTGGATCCTCTCTATCAGGTGTTGCTCATCATCCTTTACATTTATTGCTCCTTGTTAGATGAACTACAGAGAAGGGAATGACAGGACATGTATTGTAACACTTTTGCACATATCAGGAATGCTCTTCAAGGGACTTCTCCCACTAGAAGTAACCAAATCCTCTCATTCACCTATCATGTTCTCTGTCCTTGTTCTTTTTGCACTCATCATCACCTATTAGACAAGAACAAAAATATAATTGTCCTCATGAACTCTCCCACAGTGTTCTTGTTATGATACACATCCTATTGCTCTCTTCTTCTAGCTTCATCTAGTAATAAGCAATAAATATAGAGGATCATGAGTAGAGCCTGGTAAAGCAGATCCAGTCTCACAGCAGTCATGCTAGAAGAATCTATCTTGCTAGCAGTAGGAGATGAGAATACAAGTAGATTGCATAGATCAAACTACTGTACAGGGTGTCCTTCAGGGGTATTTATGTGTAACCTATGGGTGATGGGAATACAGTGACTTCAAAAACTGTTGCAATAACTAACCTTGCGAGGGTGTACAAAGCACACCCCAAGCACCTGTGGGAATTGCACTTCGCTCTGCTCTGACCAAATATAGTAGACACCCTTGGCTACAAACCGACCCTTTGGTCATGTGATTTAGACCAGTGGCTGTGGAGATATGCCACAAACATTACAGTGAACTCATTGGAATGATTTATGTACTGACATGAATTTCAACAGGATCTCAGTAAAGTCAATAGTTGTTTGGTCATGTTTGATCATGAAAACAAAGATATATTGTTGAAAAAGGATCCCACACTTCAGTATTCCCTAATATAGTACTGATACTTCAACCAAACCAATATCAATCACTTTTCAATCAATAATAACTGTCTTAATAGCTTCAGTGACCATCCTATGTTACAAGTATGTTTATAAAATGTTTATTCATGATTTACAACTTTGCTCTCCATTTTGTCAGTCATATAAATAATGTTTCTGCAAGTTTTCCTATAGTAAAATGTATGAATGACTTTATATCTTTATTATAGAAGTACAATGCATTGCTATTTAAGTAAAATAAATGGTGTACAATATATCTGATATGCTCCCCATTATAATCTAAGGGAATCGCATGTGCCAAATTGTGGCTAACAAGCTGTAATCAAGTCACAATCTTCCCTATCTAATATACCATTGGATATATGACTAAAAACATTATCTAATGATGATTCAAAACATGCTTAGATAATCATATATGATTGAAATCAATCACCCAAGGTCATACAAACATTGATTAGTATAGCATAAACAATTTTGTGGACTATCAGGTTGATCAACAAAATACACCCATAAGATACAGTGGATTTTGGCAGGTAACACTTGTAGAATTGATAGTAGCATGGATTCCAATCCTTCCATGTATTTTTGGAACCATATACATGTGAATAGCCATTACTATTATAGCAAGAGCAACCAATATACCCAATATTAATATAAACATCCTAGGATAAACATCCATTAAATGATATGCATGGCTTAGAAATCATATTGAACTATGATATATACATTGTAAAAACATTTGTACCACATAGAATAGCTATTAAGTCTATTAAAACAGTCATTATTGAGTAAAAAGTGATTGATATTGGTTTGGTTGACGTATCAGTACTATATTAGGGAATACTGAAGTGTGGGAACTTTTTTCAACTCAGACATAATAGTAATCAATATATCTTTGTTTTCATGACCAAACATGATCAAACAACTATTGACTTTACTGAGATCCTGTTGAAATTCATGTCAGTACATAAACTGTTGCAATGAGTTCACTGTAATGTTTGTGGCATATCTCCACAGCCACTGGTCTAAATCACATGACCAAAGGGTCGGTTTGTAGCCAAGGGTGTCTACTATATTTGGTCACAGCAAAGTGAAGTGCAATTCCCACAGGTGCTTGGGGTGTGCTTCATGCACCCTGCAAGGTTAGTTATTGCAATGGTTTTTGAAGTCACTGTACATAACTGTAACAAGAGATACAGTTAGAGCAGAAATAATATCTGAGGAAGATTAGTGAAGTGACATGAGAAGGCATTCTCACATGCATGGCAAACATAGAATCTGGTGGGAAAGATCTAAACTGAGTCCATATGGTGGTATACAGGATGAAGTAAGCAGGAATATAGATTGTGGTGTGGTGAGCTGCATAAGATTGAATCTATGTGAACACTTAGCAATTTAATCCTTACTCAATGATTTCTCATCCAATCTACTTCTTGCTCTACCAGGAAATAGCTTAGTACATAATCTACCAACCATGAAAATTTCATAATGTTCTGACTGCTAGTTCTTGAGTAATGTTCATTTTAATTTTATTACCTTCTATTTCCTACACTAGTATATAAACCACTAATTACTAGAGCCACAGCTTAGCCCCTGTCTAGCTACAAGTCATGTGACTTTCCAAATTAGCCCCTGAATCCATCTGGAATATAGCCACCCTGTGCAGCTCATAGCCACTGCTAAAATGACCAAGAACATTCTAGAAGGTTTCAAGGTGATTCGAAGACTATACACATAGCCCACAAGGCAATGACATGACTAGGTCATTAAGGCAGTGAAACATAGCCCATTGCCTAGCACAGCCTCACACTGACCTGTGCAAACACAGCTCCCCTGCATAGCCTGTTGGGATCCTAGTAATAAATTGGACAAATAAGAATATTGAAGGGAGGTTCCTTGGTTACAAGAGGAATAGAATATTGGTAACTAAGCTAAAGCATAGCCACCTGTAGAATAGTACATAAGGACCCAGTTTTGGTGCCAGAATAAACAGACATCTTTGGATATTGCTACATAAGAGTAATATGAGGAAGGCTAGACTATATATGTACATAACTATGTACACGAGAGGGAGGGGATAGATGAAAGCATGGAGCACTTCCTGCAAATGGAAGCCACCACCTGCTGATTGGTGTGAGCTATGAGGGTGGGTGGGACTGACTCACAGGCAAATATGGCAAGTGCAGGCTTGCATGCTCAAGGCACTAGAGTGATGAGCAGGCTGCAAGTCACTGGCAGGAATGCCAGAGGGTGCAGAGAGGTGAGTGCAAAGAATGATGAGCATGCAGGTGGGCCAAACCAGAGTGAGGGAAAATAACTCCAGTGAGGTGGAGCATGAAAGCAAAAAGCTACACCACATCATGTGACTCCACTTATCCAAAGACTATGGACTGTGGCACCACTTGTGCCTTGCTAAGCCACAGTCCCACACTCTTTGGATATCACTGTGTAAGAGTGATGCAAGGGAGGCTGGGCTGTACATGTACATAACTATGTACATGTGCATGTGCTACATGAGAGGGAGGGGATGGATGAAAGTGCAGAGTGCTTCCCATCCCCAAACAGAAGCTGCCACCTGCTGATTGGCATGAGCTGCAATCCAAAAATTGTAGGAGTGGGTGATGACATGAAGAGCATAGTGCCACACCCAGCAGGTAGGAGGTGAGCACAACTGATCTGTCAAGCCTCAAATCAAGGATTGAGGGGTGGTGCAAAAGGTGGCCCACGCTGGCCAATGGGGAATGGCATGGGTTGGAGACACCCACACCCATACCTGGAATCTGTGTTAACGCCACTTGAAGGGCTGGATGTTGAATGGACAGTATCAAGCAGCCAGGTGATGGGTGGTGTTGAGAGTGAGCAGATGGCATCAACAGCAAGTGGTTGCACTTGTGTTGATGCCATTTGAACAGCCATGCAGCAAGGGGTGTCAAGAGTGAATGGAAGGCATTGATAATGAGTGATTGCACCCATGTTGACACCATTCAAATGGCCAGGGGGCAGAAGGCATCAAGGGTGAGTGGATAGTGTCTACAGAGAATGATTGCACCCATGTTGACTCTGTTTGAATGGCCAAGGGGCAGAAGGCATCATGGGTGAGTGGATAGTGTTGACAACATATGATTGCACCTGTGATGAGGCTGTTCAAATGGCCATGGATAAGAGGCATTGAGGGTGAATGGATAGCATAAACAGAGAGTGGTTGTACTCATGTTGACTCTGTTCAAACAACCAGGAGATGGGAGGTATCAAGGGCAGGTAGAAGGTGTTGACAACAAGCTATTGTGCCATGATAATGCCATTCAAATGGCCAGGCATGTGGAAGTGTCAAGGGCAAGCAGATAGTGTCGACAACAAGCAGTTGTGCTTGTATCAACACTGTTTGAATAGCCAGGAGGGGGGAGGTATTGAGGGCAAGCAGATTGCATCAACAGCAAGTGGCTGTGCTCATGTCAATGCCATTCAAATGGCCAGGCAGTGGGTGGCATTAAAAGTGAACTGATGATATCAACACCATTCAAATGGCTAGGTAGTGGTGGCATCAATGGGGGTAAATGGAAGGTGTCAATGACAAGCAGATGTGCTCATGTTGACACCATTCAAACAGGCAACTTGAAGCAGTGGGGCATCAATGGTGAGTGGATGGCATCAACAGCAGATGGTTGCACCTGCATTGACACCATACAAATGGCCAGGCAGTGGGAGACATTGAGGCTGAGCAGATGGTATTGAGAGCAAGCGGTTGTGCTTGCCATGTTGATGCTGTTTGAGCCACCAGGCAGTGGGAGGAATCAAGAGTGAGTATTGTTTCATATGCACCCCCAGGTGTTTGGGGTGTGGGTGTTAGTATAGGTATGCCAGGATGGCTCCCGTGTGCTGACCTGCACCCTGACCAAGGGTGTGGGTATATCAATGGGTGTGGATGTGGGTGTCAGCACTGCCATCTGGGGGTACACCCATGCAATTGCCTACTGGCCAATGTGGACATTACCTGTCAAACAACCTGTGCCCACCATATGGGTATGGGTGTACCATAGTATCTGGCTCAATTGCCAGTGGGCATGGTGGGTGCATTGGGGAAACCATAGTGCTCAACTTGGTGGGGGGTACTCAGCAGGCAACAGCTAGGATGAGCAGTATCACATGATGGGTGATGTCCAATGATGGATAGCACCAGCATGCCAAGGGATCAACCCTATTAACCAATATTGACCAAGAGACCTATAATTTGAGCTTTGCCTCGGCTATGACTGAGGTGTGACCTTTTGGCATCAGGTGATGCCAAATAGGTCACAGCTGTGGCAGTGCCTGGAGGGGGAAATTTTCACCAAGGTTACAAACCAGTTATGTGGGCAAGGAGAGTGAGGGAGTAAAGGTGGTTTGGAGTGAGATCACCTGTAGTTAGACCCCTGTATTCTACACATCTTCACAATCTGTGTGCAAACTGACTGGAGCAAAAACAAATGAAGTGTATTAAGGACACGATTGAACTAGAACATGGGACAGACTAGCAATACATAAGGTTCTGTATCAATAGCTTTATTGCAACCTTCACGTCATTGTTGTCATTACCAGAGGTGTGATGGGCACAGTGATGGGGTCAGTGCAGACATATTGTCATCCTTGATGACACAGTGGTGGTACTGGCAGCAGGGTCACTGCTATGGTGTCAGCATTATCAGCATCAGCAGGATGGTGGAGCTGGCATGGATGTGTTGTTGTCAGCCCAGTGGTAGAGTTGGTGTGGACACCTCATTGTGACTAATGATGTGGTGGTGGTGCATTGTTAGTGTTGACCCCTTGGGTGGGGTTCATTGGCTCCTGGATAACTACTTGGGAGTGTCTCAGTTCACCTTCTGGCTTGTGACCTTTTGGAATGACTGATCTCCAATGACATCACAATGATCATGATTGATGCATTATCATTGTCGACAACACACTGGGGGGGTTGGTGAGGATATGGTGTTGCTAACGGCATAGCAGTGGAGGCAGTGAGGCTGCTGCTGCTGCTGCACTGCTATTAATGATGTAGTGATATGATTGTCACTGCTGGTGGCCTGATGCTGGTGGCAATGAGGCTGCCATTGTTGCAGTCACACCACTGTTGATTATGTGTGTAACAGTTCTTATGAACATACAAAGACGTCACAAGGGGAGCCCTCACTGAAGGGAGAAGGAACTTAGGATCCAGGAGAAGCATCCTGAGATGTGAGTGAGTTGCAAAGGATGTGTGAGTGTATCAGCAGTGAATGTGACAGTGAAGGGGAGTTAGTGACAAATGCAACTACTAGTAGATGGGGGAGTCTGTGATGAAAGCAATAATTACTATGCTGTTGCTACTATGACAACAGTGTGGTCAACATATTCACTACTCATGTTAATCATTACAATGGGGTGGTGGAGTGAATGGGTGGCTATGAGGGAGCTACATTTGAGTTGGTACTGTTCGGGTTGTTGGGGAGAGGGTGATGCTGATGGCAAGTGGTCAGTGCTGCAGTTCTGTATTTGTAGCCAGGGCTGCTAACAGGCACATGACCTGTATGGGTCAGCTATGCCAGTGTTTGTGCTCAGAAGGCTCAGATTGTGGGATTGGCATGTCACAAGATTGTTGGAGCCCACTGACACAGTGTGTGAAATGGCTTTGAGCCTCAATGTGAGGCTGTGGCAGGGAGGGAGGGGCTTGGATTGTGGGTTTGGCACATTGCAAGAGTGTTGGAGCCCACTGACACAGTGTGTGCAGTGGCTTGGAGCCTTGACCTGAGGCTGTGTCAGGGAGGGAGGGGCTGCAATTGCAGGATTGGCATGTTGTGAGAGCAATGGAGCACACTGACATGATGTGTGCAGTGGCTTTGGGTCTTGACCTGAGGCTATGTCAGGGAGGGAGGGGCTACAATCACAGGATTGCTATGTTGCAAGAGTGTTGGAGTGCACTAACACAGTGTGTGCAGTGGCTTTGGGTCTCAACCTGAGGCTATGTCAGGGAGGGGAGGGCTTGGATTGTGGAATTGGCACATCACAAGAGCATTGGAGTGCACCAACACAGTGTGTGCAGTGGCTTGGAGCCTTGACCTGAGGCTGTGTCAGGGAGGGAGGGGCTTGGATCATGGGATTGGCATGTTGCGAGAGCATAAGGGTGCATTGACACATGTGTATGCAATGGCTGGTGGCCTTAATCTGAGACTGAGTCAGGGATGGAGAGGGAGAGGCTCAGTTCATGGGCCTTAGCACATCACAAGAGTGCTAGAGAGGAATGGAGGTACCCTGGGAAGGGTACAATCCTCAGAGTGCAGTACTGTGGGATTCAAGTTGGTTAGAGCTACCAGCTTACTGGGAGCCAGTGAGAGTCCACAATGGTAGGTTTCCATCATGATGTGAATTATAGAATCCTCAGCCAGCTCCCCTGCTTGGCTTGTCTTTACCATGGAGTGGCATGGAAATCTGAGCCATTGGGGCTCACTGCACATCTGGTGTAACCAGAGATGTTCCCATGGTCCACTCTTGAAGGTTTTGCTCAAGGGTTGGGTCCAGGGGTGCTGCATGCAAAGAACGATGAGCATGTGGGTGGGCCCAACCAGAGCAAGGAAGAGTGACTCTGGCAAGGTGGAGTGCAAAAGCAAAAAGCTGTGCCACATTGCATGACTCCACTCATCCAAAGACTACAGACTGTGGCACCACTCATGCCTTGCTATGCCACAGTCCCAAACACTTTTCTGACAGAGATATCCTCTCATGTAGAAATACTCAGAAGCATTTCCTGAGGCTGTTCCCTCTCCACCAATAGAGGTTAAGCAAGGTAAGCCCCTATCATTTGGATAGATAGGTAGACTTCTTGCTATTTGGATTAGTGGACATCAGAGCCTGAAAGGCAGTGTCTTCACTATATAGCCACTCCACCTTGAGCATGGGAAAGTAAGCTATACTTTTTGCCCATATAGACAACTCATTACCTCTATTAAATGGTTAACCTAGTGAATCTAGCTAACACTGTAACTTGCACAACTCTAGTGGAAGAACACTTAGTAGACTAATAGTTCCTATTGGCCAAACTCACCTAAAGGGTGACAAACAAACCATTGTTTATATATTACTGAATTTGGTTAAATTTTCTTGCAAAGAGAGTAATCATGGAGTTTGATGTTCTATTGAACAACTAGAGTTGCAAGGGAGGGGAAAGTCCATGATTATTAATGAAAGCTGTATCTATATAACAATTGAAGGAGCTGGAGTCTACAAGTGCATGGAAAGATAAGATGTTGTCAGTAGATAAGGAGACAGTAGGTCAGAGGGAACAAGGGTTGTAGTGAGTGGTTATGTTAAGACAGATCTCCTTGAGTGCATGGGCAGAGTCAACACAATCACAAGTCTGTGCAGAGTCTTTGAGACTGCTGACTATTTTTCTGCCTCTAGGGAGGAGGCCTCCAGTTTGGCTTCTAGAGTTGTGATTGTAGTTGCACAAGCCTTGGCTGCTCAAGAGAAGGACTTCAAGCATTCTTTGGCAACATGGCCTACCTATCCACAAAACATGAAGAGCTTGTTGTCAAAGTGATGTTTCTGTTCAGCTGTGGTGAACTTCACATCTTTTCCTAGCTTCAATGAGAGGTCAGACTTCAGAGAGACAGAGGATGTGCTGGAGTTACTTCTGGACTTGTGATCTTTGTAAGGAATCTGGGGCTTTTGGGCTGATGAGGGTGAAGTGGAGTTGGAAGGCCTAGAGTTTGGAGATCCAGAGTTAGATCTAGATGTTTTGGTGAAGAATAAGATCTTTTTCTTGCATTCCCAGTAATGATGATCAATCTGTTGAGCAATGAAGTGGAGGTCTTGAAGATCATTGGATTTACCAAGGTGAGATAATTCATCCTTGATGTGATCTGAAAGTCCAATGTAGAAGCTGTAGTGGAGTGCTCTGGAGCCCTAATCTCAGACTTGGCTTGCTAGTCTATTTCACTGGACTATGTAGCTGGAGATCCTTTTTGTGTTTTTCATGCAGAGTTGTTCAAGCTGGGCTTCTGCATCAGCAACAGGGTCATGTGGATCAAAGTTAAATTGAAGCTTAAAGAGGAAGGAATTCCAGTGGTCCATCCAAAGCAGTCAGAGTTCTAGAGGTTCATCTCTGAGAAGGTCTGGTTTGAAGTATTCCAAAGCCACTTTTGTGAGGTATGACTGGGCAAATGTGATCTTGGCTCAGTCATTGCAAAAGGACTTTGGGTTGGCTTGGAAGTTAATTTCACATTGTACAATGAATGGCTAGAGTTTCTTGGGATCTAGTTCATCAAATGCATCAGGTTCTCAGATTTTGGTCTTGGGTGAATCTCAGGATTTTTTTGGCCAGAGTGCTTCCTTGGTTAATTCTTGGATAGCATTTGCTAAATTGCTGAATGCTTCAAAGACTAGGGAAATGTCATTGGGTTCATCTGGGTCAAAGGGGCTTCAGTGAGGGGGATCCCCTTCAGAACTATTTCTGCCAGATGAACTACTTTCAGAGGAGTCATCTCCTGGATCATTGTCAGGGGCTGGATTTGGAGCACAGAGGTCCTTGCCTTTCTCTGCTATCTGGAGTAAGACATTTCTGGTTTCTGGAAGTGGAGTAAGCAGAGAGTGTTACAGGCTGGGACAAGATCTATGCCCAATACACTGAGTTAAATCGCACCATAGACAGAGCCACTGAAACTCTAGTCAGTGCTGGGCTTCTCAGTATGTTGGAATGGAACATGTTCCTGATCTATCCGATTGGTGATTTTGATGTGGGAAACACAACCATGGAGTAGCTGGGTACCTATCTTCTTCTTCTTTCTGTCTTCATCCTTCTCTCTTTGACCCCAATCCAATCTTATCTATACACTGCCATATGGACTTGCCTTGGAGGGCAGTCTTTCATTTTCATATTCCTCTTTTTCTCACACCACCTTCAGGTGGAGCTTGTAACTAGTACTTTTACAGACACCTCTCTCCCCCTACCTAATCTCTCATGTAGATAGTTGTTTCCATTACCCTAACCATTATGTATAAAAGTGCTCTTATCAGTGCTCCTGTACTTTAGTTAAATCTATGCAATCCATAGTGTAACTTACTTACACCACTCTTGGAGTGAGACCCACCTGCCCTGGCTTGAAACTGCCATACCTGTATCATTGTTGCCCTCATCTTCTCTTATTCTCTCTAAATCTTGTTCCAAGCCCTCAGACTATTATTCATAGAGATACTCATATGCTATCACATTAATAAAAGATCTGACTTGTCCCCTGGCTCAAACTAACATGTTCAGAGCCAACCAACCACCATCACACCTTCCTACTGCATCCCAGAGAGTTCTGGCTCTGACAAACCCCATCCCTCTCAGATCCCTTGAAGAACACCTGCATACATGGCAGTTTCTCCTCAGGCATCTTCAACAAGACATACTCAGGGAAGTCAATTGCATATACTAATCTCCTCTACATCAAAC
Source organism: Tylopilus aff. beelii (assembly GCA_038094295.1). NCBI lineage: Eukaryota > Fungi > Basidiomycota > Agaricomycetes > Boletales > Boletaceae > Tylopilus > Tylopilus aff. beelii. Next base: position 26,059 of record JBBPTU010000119.1, read on the forward strand.
CCCATCTCACACTTGCTAGTAGGCTCCAAGTATTGGTGAGCCTGTAGCACTTTCCGAAGCTCCCCAAATCCCCCACTCCTTGAAGCTGGGCAAAATCAACCATCCACTAGTGGCTCCCCTGTCCCCTCTTATACCCCAACCCCCCACTCTCTATCCCTGCTTGAAGGTGAAATCCCCATTCATGTGGATATGGAACCAATATCAGAACCATTGCAAATGTCTTACATCCCCCCCAACCATAGTAAGCAATTCAACAATTTCAGACAAGATCCAGGCCTTGATGCCAATCCCTATACCACCCCTGAATACCCAATTGCCACCACCTTACAAGAGGCAGCTAGAGACTCAAGAGTGTGGGACAGAATGGCAGACTTAAGTGACGCCAACAAAATACCCCTTAAGGAGAACAAAGCAGCTGTACCAGATTCCTTTTCCGGAAATGCCATGGATGTGCACAGACGGATGTCACAGATGTGTACTTACTTCTCAGTCAACCCCATGATGTTCAGAGATGAAGATAACCCCAATCACCAGCAACACATTATCATGCTCCTTAATTGAATAAATAAGGGGTGAGGACAAGCCTTCACAGAAAGCTGGTAAAGGAGAATTTTGAATCCAACAGTCAAACTGGAGGATTTCACCTTCAAAAAAGAACAAATGGACTTCCTTGCCCTCTTCTCCCTACTCTCAATTAAGCAGGAAGCAAGGAATGCCCTGGATGTTATAAGCATGATGAACTTTGGAGAAGATTTCTGAGAATTCCACACCACCTTTGAACTAGACTTGGCCTGATCTCAGATGGATGACCAAGAAGACATTAAGTGGACCTTGAGGGGTGCAGTATCTCTGGAACTCACAAACAAGATGTCTGCTGTAAACAAGGAACCAGAAACAGCCCAGGAATGGCTGGATAAAGTAGGAGAATCCTACAACTGGAATTTGCAATACCAGCATGATCAACAAAAAAAGGAATGCCATTATTGCCCCCAGGGGAATGGCAACCACTGGTGAAGGGACCTCAATGACATGGATGTAGATGCCATCTGCCTTGCAGGCCATCAAGGAAGGAACCTATGAGGGGTATGTTTCATTCTGCAATGGAGAAGTCCTCCTGGGAGATAGTTTTCCTTGGGAGGATATAGAGGGTGCATTCACAACAGAGCGGTCTATTGACTGACTCCATCGGTATCTGGACTGTTTCTCCATACTGTCTTGTCTTTGCTCTCAAGGTCCGTGCCACCATTTCCTTTTTCATCTATTTCATCCTGTACACCACCATACAGACTCTGTTTAGATTCACTCTCACAGATCTTATGCCTTCCCACACACGTGAGATCCTTATCTCATGCAACTATTATCTCTTTCCCATGGATGCCACCATTCTCCCACTGTTATATCGCTTGTTATAACAGTGTTTCCCCTATCCCCAGTTATGTATGAATACCCTAGATTAGCACCATGTACTTCAGTTTGATCTACACAATACATCTGCATTCTCATCTTCTCCACAGTGAAGATAGGATCTTCAAGCAAGACATCATCAGAACTGGATCCTCTCTATCAAGCATTGCTCATCATCCTCTACATCTACTGTTCCTTGTTGGACAAACTATGGAGAAGGGAACAACAGGATGCGTATTGTAACAAGATGCCTTATTCTGGAAACACAAAGGCAACACCTCTGCCAACAATCACCATGTTACCTTTCTTCCCACAGACACCTTTATCTGAATGATTGATGTAGCCATAGCAGATAAGATCTCCACCTTGACTGCCAAGGATCCTCTTGTTCTCCATGCCCTACAAGCCCACTGCAACCACTCCCCCCCATTCTCCCACGGTTCCACCATGATAACTGGACCTTGTTGGAGGGGTCCCTGTATTTCAAGGGTCACCTTTACCTACCAGAACCTGCCAGCAATGGCCTATTACTGGAGCTGCACTATTCCCCTGCTGGAGGCCACAAGGGTCACTTCTGTACCCTACATCATATTTCCAGGGACTACTGGTGGCCAGGTCTTGCCACTCACATTAGAAACTTTGTCACCAGATGTGCTGTTTGCCAAGCATCTAAGGTCAATACCCTCCCTACCACCCCCAGTCTCTTCCTGATCCCATCTTTGGCAACAAGCTCCTTTCAACAGCTCTCAGTTGATCTCATCATGGACCTTCCCTTGTCTCATGGATTTGACTTTGTCTTGATCATAGTAAACCAAGGGCTTATAAAGGGGGTAATTTTCTGCCCTTGTTCCAAGACAATCAACATAGAAGGGGTTTCCAACTTGTTTTTCTGATTTGTCTTCCCCTGATTTGGCCTCCACAACCAGTGTATCTCCAACTGGGGTCCCTAGTTCATGTCAGCCTTTGCCAAAGAACTGGCATGACTACTTTATTATGATGTAGCCCTTTCCATGGCTTACCACCCACAGACCAATGGAGAAACTGAGAGGGTAAACCAGGAACTTGAGACATATCTATGACTTTTCTGTGGCAACAAACCCAAGGAATGGTCTACAATGCTCCCCTTGCTAAGTTTTCCCACAATTCTGCCACCAACTCTGCTACCAATGTCACCCCATACTTCCTAATGATGGGATATGAACCACATGCTTATCCTCCTTTAACTGGGAAAATGTTCCTCACCACCTTGGAATACCAGGCAAAACTGCTGGATGAAGCACAAAAGGAAGCCTTGGCAGCTCATCACAAGGCTCAGAAAGACATAAGGAAATGAAGGACCAAAGTCTGGTTGGAGGTCAAAGACCTCTGAGTCAAATACCTCAGTTGAAAATTAACCCCAAAATGTATAGGACCCTTTGAAATCACCCAAGTCCTTAGCCACCTGAACTACCACATTGCAATCCTATTGACATGGAAGATCCATGATGTCTTCCATGCTTCCAAACTGTCTCTGGCAGTGACCATCTGGGAACACAGATCCAGCTTCCCCCCTACCTCAATTAGTTGATGGCAAAGCAGAGTACAAAGTCAAAACCATCAAACACCACAGGAAGGTGGGAAGGTGAATTGACTACTTGGTAAGCTGGAAAGATTATGTGCCATTGGAAGACTTGTGGGATCCTGCCAGGAACCTCTGCCATGCTAAATGCCTGCTAAAGGAGTATCAGTAAAAACACCCCAAGGACTTCTCATGCAACTAAACCCCTACAATGATCTCCACCACCAACCTCTTCACTATCCTCATCATTGTGCTCCTCACCTTCTTCACCTACATTGCCCATCTCCTCTCCCACCAAGGGCTAGTTTTCCAAGTGCAATGATTGCATACCAAACTCAGGATTGTCATCATTCCCCCTCCCTACACATCCAGTGATGTCAACCATGCATGGACCTTCTTGGCCCTAATCACCAGACTGCAGGGCAACCCAAATTGGAATCCTATCTTGGATTCCACTGATGGGGTGGTAGAATTAGACTAAATTTGGAACAAGGGAGATCCAGTATGTCTATTTAATCAGCCATCTCTTCCATCTCTTCCCCACCCCCATGTATTCCTACCCCACTTGAGTCCTAACCATCAATGTTGATGCCTCCTACCATGACAGAACCCCCATCCTGCAGTCCCTCCCTATCTTCTTTGAGCTACTTGAGCACTTGCTGCAGCTTGAGCTGTTGGACCTCATCGCCAACTCCCCTTCCTGCCTCCTTGAACTGGAGTGAGTTGAGGGATATGCTGAGAACCACCCCATTGCAGAGTGATTCACCACTGTCCATGCCTTCTGCTGTGCATTTCTCTTATCCAATGGTCCAAACCCACCACCCATTGAAAGAGTGGCACAGTTCTTGCCTTGGCCTCCATCATTCTTGAGTTCTATGATGAACTCATACTCCATGGTGTCGTTTCTCTCCTTGATCATACCTCCTATGAGATGTGGTATACCCTACTGCATGATCTGTTCAGAACAGTCCCCTTGGCTAAGTTTAGGGTGTACCTGGAATAGGTCATGGACTGACTCACCCTTAGAGTTACAGAAACCCCAGTTGGTGATGCTCTCTTTTCAGGTTCTGGCAAGTGTTGCTGGCAGAAGAGATCTCATCAAAGACCATCTGTTGGGACCTCCCAGGAACTACCCATGGCAATGGATTCACATCCCACCAACCCCTCCTCCTTTTCCTCCATCCTGGATCTGGCTGGACCTGGTGTTCCCCAAACTGCTCATGTCAACCTTCCTCCTGCAAACCAGGTGGGAACACCCACCCACACCCCCACCACTCCTTCCAGTCATTCCTCCACTACCCTACCATCACTTGACTCGATCAGCGATGCCAGTTTGGAGGTTGTCAAGGCAGGGTGGGAACTCAGAGCAGAAGAATATTTCTCTGCACCATTTTACATTCCCTCCACAATTCAAGTGAACAATCCACTGCCCACTCTGCAGGTACACTGCACCACCCAAGGGTCAATAGATCTGGACTTGCTCCCCTGGCCCTGGGGAGAGAGATCTGTTACTCCTGCAATAGCCCCCTCCACTTCTGCCCCAACTGTCCTCTCTACACCTGTCATTTCTGCCATAGATCCACCCCCAGCCATCCCCAATATTCCTGCCATCTCAACTCATACTGATGTGCCCATTGTGGAGAGCAAGGATATTCTGCTGCTGAATATGGCACCTATCTTGACAATAGGACCTGGGATGACAACAACATGGTCTGGAACAAGGGAGACTCTGATGGCTACTGAGTCAGAGTCTTAGTCTAAACAAGGGGGTAATGTTACAGGCTGGGACAAGATCTACATGCAATACACTGAGTTGAATGGCACCATAGATAAAGCTACTGAAACTCTAGTTAGCGCTGGACTTCTCAGTATGTTGGAATGGAACATATTCTTGGTCTATCTGATGGGTGATTTGGATGTGGAAAACCCAACCATGGAGTAGCTGGGTACCTATCTTCTTCTCCTTTCTGTCTTCATTTTTCTCTCTTTGACCCCAATCTGATCTTATCTGTATACTGCCATATGGACCTACCTGGGAGAATGCAACCACTCCACAGTATGTCTTTCAATTTCATATTTCTTTTTTGCTCACACTGCATTTGGGTGGAGCTTGTAACTAGTACTTTTATGGATGCCACTTTCCCCTATCTAATCTCTTGTTTAGGTAGTTGTTTCCATTACCCTAATCCTTATATATAAAAGCACCCCCATCAGTGCTCCTGTACTTTAGTTAGCTCTATGCAATCCATAGTGTAATTTACTCACCCCACTCTCAGAGTAAAACCCACCTGCCCTGGCTCAAAACTGCCATACCTATGTCATCGTCACCCTTGTCTTCTCTTATTCTCTCTGAACTTTCTTTTAAGCCCTTGGACTATTGTTTATAGAGATACTTGTATGCTATTGTGTTAACAGAGAGTTATAAGGGCTGTGGGGGCAATGACAACATCCAGGGGCTGAGAAAATTGAAGAAGGCATATCATTGCCTCATGCAGAGAGGCTAATGAAATCTCCAGGTATTGTTCTAGTTGAGTCAAAGACTGTTTTTATTCTCTGGTGATGGTCAGTTGCGATATGAGACATAGTGTTGGTTGTTATGGTCTGGGATGATTCATTGATCCACACTACTGAACTCAATGATGCTATCTTGCAGGCCATTGAGGAGGGGACCTATGAGGGGTATGTTTCATTCTGTGACGGAGAAGTTCTCCCAGGGGATAGCTTCCCTTGGAAAGATATAGACGGTGCATTTGCAACAGAGCAGTCCATTGACTGACTCCATCACTATCTGGATTATTTCTCTTTGCTGTCTCAACTTCGGTTGCAGGGGCCATGCCACTATTTCCTTTCTCATCTATTCCATCCTATACACTGCCATACAGACTCAGTGTAGATTCACTCCCACCAGATCGTATGTCTTCCTACACATGTGAGAAGCTCTGCTCATGTAACTCCTATTTCACTCTCATGGATGCCATTACCCTCCCAATGTTATATCTCTTGTTATGACAGTGTTTTCCCTATCCCAAGTTATGTATAAATACCCAGAATGGCACCATGTACCTTAGTTTGATCTACACAATCTACCTGCATTCTGATCTCTTCTGCTGTGAAGATAGAATCTTCAAGCGAGACCATTGCCAGACTGGATCCCCTCTATCAAGCACATCTCATCATCCTCTATGTTTATTGTTCTCTAGTAGACAAACTTAGGAAAAGGGAATAATAGGACACGTATTGTAACATTGGTGTGCGAGTGTAAGTGGGAGTTTGAATATACTGTTAAGTTTGGGTCCTCCAGAGTCAGGTCCAACCAGAGTTCTTAGATAGCTATTGGAATGTAGTTATGGAGTTGGTGAGGTCTTTGGCACAGGACTTATGTGTCCCACCCTTGCACTTGTACTCCTTAAAGTCTAAGGTCAGAAGGGTGTTTGGATGGGCACTGAGGCTCAGAGATCAGAGTTGATAAGAGGAAACTAATTTAATACCAAAAGTAAAGTACATGTCATAGAGATATGGTTTATATACTAAGGTAATGCATAGGATTCATAAGATATTGGTAAGGCATCAATGAGATGTGACATGAGGAAGCTAGAGTTGTACTCTGGGAATAGTTTTAGCCAGACACAGTGGAAACTACTAGAAGGATGAGCAAAGTAAAGGGGAACAAAGTCCCAGAGTCATCTGAGGTCAAAGTCCAGAAGACTGGAGTTAGACTTGTGAAAATTTGTGGATCATGACAAGATCTAATATTGGTCTCAAATTTGTGGTCATGTAGTTGTGCAAAGCAAAGGGAGATTTGGATTTTTAGATGATTCACCTATTCACCATGTTGCAAAGAGGCTGATGCAGTGACTGTAATCACTTCATATTTGTATCTTGATATGTAGAACATCTGTCAGCAAAATGACTTCAATCTTTTCACTATTTGGCAAATACAAGGAGAAGCAGCACTCCAGTTGTGTGACCATCAGATCAGAGTCAATTCTTTTCATATACTATCACAATTCCAGGATATGTGTTTGATGGCTGATTACACATACAAAAATTGATTCTATAGCATCTTCTATGTAGGGGTATCTGTGGAGTATCACACTGGCTACAGGATCTCATGCATAGGACTTCCAGTAAGCTTACTGCTGTGGAGGCTCCTGTTAAGACTGTGGCATGCCCTTACTGTTAACTAAAAGACTACTCCTGCCTTTGATCTAAGATGCTTTCAAGGATTTGAATGCAAAACCTCCATAATACTACTTGGTTGCATCCAAGTCATTCCCAGGCATTAACAGTGTGCTGGCATTGAAAGACATGAGTATTGCCTTTCAGATAGCATTAAGTTCAGAATACATACTACCAACTGAGGGCTTGCAGCAGGTGCAAAAATACTTGTCTTTCACAAGAAGAAACCTTTTTTGGAAGGTAGTAGTCATTGGAGACATGGACACAGACATGTATGTTGCCACTTTATGGAGAGGTAGAGTGGCATTTCCAGCAAAGGGCAAACACCTGGTTGTTGAATGGTCAATGGTGGATCCCATCAACAAAGATGTCTGTCATCTATGAGATATGTGCATTAGTTGGCGTGCTAAGGGTTTTCTAAAAACTTCACAGGCATTGCTTGACAAGGAACCTTTTAAAGACTTGAATGTCTTTTACTTGGTATGCACATCAGTAGACTTGTTGAAGGCTTTCTGATTCATACACATGCCCCTTTTAAGAATGTACATCTGATAAACAGTCTCCAGAATAGAGCCAAGAACAGAGTGGAAAGGAATGTAAAGGTAATATTCATAAATGGTTCAGTTGTTGACTCTAACTGTAATCTAACAGACATGGTCTCAATGGAAGGCTCCTTGTAGATCTCTAACTGATATTAATCACTGAAATTCCAGTAAGGAAGGTAGATCATATGTATTTGTATCTGTCATGGTAAACTATATGTGTAGAGCCATCCATGGAGTTGTTCTGGGAGTGGTCAGATTAATCACAATGCCAATTTGAGATAGATACACTACAAGCTTGACTTGATCCCCTGATACTTCAACATTAGAATATATGTTGGTCATATAGAAAATGTTGCATGCATGACACAAGTTCAAAGTAGTGATAGTAGTAATTGGTGACAAGTGTCTAATTGATGATGTGTCAACCTCCAGAAAAACAAGTAATGTCTTCGCCATTTGTTCAGGTCCATAGTATAAATTGTAGGAGATAGATCTAATTGTATGGTCAAGTCAGTTAAAATGTGCTATAATACATTAACAGACTTTATCAATGCTTTTAAAATCATCCCTGGTCTACTATTTGAAGCCCTGATATTCTGGAAAGTGTTACAATCAGATAAAGAGTAAAAAAGCAGCCATTCTAAGTTTGTATTGGTTTCTGACCTAGCTATTAACTGTGCAAACATCAAACCTTTGGTTAATGTCTTTCATGATGGTTGTAGCATGCTGCTTGCCATGTATATTTTCAAGATAATCACCCACCTATATTACTGAACAATTCTTCAACATTTCTTTAATGAGTTGGTGAAGTAGATCTAGGGTAATGAATTTGTGAATGTTAGTATGTGGTAAGTGAACTGTGAAAGGCTATATAACCTTATAGTCTGTTCAGGATAATCTGAAATCTAAGAACTCAAGTCATGCATAACATAATGGAAATGGTTAACTGTACAATTCATGACACATTGTAAGCTCTATCATTGCAGGTCATAGTGGCTGCAAGATTGCTGTTAGTGTAGAGTAAAATAGTTGTTGATGGGAAATGCAGAAGTCTCAATTATTTTGATGAGCTTGATCCATTGATAGAACAATCATTGGTAGAATTAGGAGACAACTTCAAAACTTACTCTTAGAAATGGCCAGAAATTCCAGAAAAGTAACCAAGTGACCACCATGCACATGGTATATATTATGTTACCTATTCAAACTGATATCATTATCTTGTCACTCCCAAGAATAATAGCCCCAATTTTCCATCTGTGAAATTTTCACCTTATTGACCCTTCTACAGGCCCAAGCAGATGAGAGGGCAGGGGAGGTGAGATTAGTGATGAAGAGATAAATCTGATATAGCTATGTCTATTTTACAGCTAGTCTGTCAAGGTATATTGGCTGATTTTAATCTGCCATCAAAGCTCAATGACAAACCAAGATCAAAGACAACACATGATGATAATGATGACATTAGGGTGACTTGCATTTTAGAATTAATGAGAGACAGTGTCATGAGATAAGTCAGCTGATGCTTGCTTGAGCTATATCAGCTTTTTTTTTTTCCTTTTTTGTATCTGCTTGCTGTGCTATTACCCATTTATCTAAACAGCCACCTATAACAATGCCTCTTTTGTCTGGCTTTGACAGCACAATGATTGTACTGGCAAAATTCCTTTAAAATGCACTTGAAAACCATTAAGAAATCATAGAAAATTATTAGTATATTGTAGTCTACCAGAAAAACTTAAAATAACCTCAAAGACTCTATAAAAATATTATTACTGTCAGTGGTGATGACTTGATAATAATAGATTGAGGGAGGCTGTGGGTTTGACTGCAACTCATATGTCTTTTTCTCTTACCACTACCACCATGTCCACTTTCTCATTACTCTCCCATGCCTGATATATAGGAGGATCAAGTGGCATTCAGGCTGTTGTCTAAGATTTCTTTTTTGTTGACCCTCAATTCAATGCCTTTAGAGGAGCCCCTAGAAAAGTCTGACCTCACTCACACCTTTATGTTTTGTAGTAGTTTCTCACTCTCTTTCCCTACAGGTTAATTAGTCCACACTGAGGTTTTTTTTTTTTTTGAATCAATGAATGTCCATTGGTGTACAGTACCCTATGTAGGACATTACTAGCAACTATCTACTGGCGAGAAGGGGTAGCTATCCTCATGATGTAACTATGGATAACATTTACCAGCACCCGGCCCAGGCTGGGTGAGGTAGAGTGGGAAAGGGGTGTGCGATATGGCGGAAAATTAAGGCAACAGGTCCGAGATCTTGAGGTGACCTGTGAAGGAAGTTACAAAAGCAGGGGGCCAGCTCCCACCACCAATACGACTAATCTACCCTGGTACTGAGTACCTATCCCAGTCTCAACTGGTACGTGGTGGTGATGCTGGGTAGTAGGGGTGGGGGGGATAAGGCGGAGAAGAGGGATAAGAGAGGTGGGGTGGGTGGATGATAGCCCAGCTAGGCTGGGTGGCGTACGGGGTGGTCAGGTGAGTGGTCCAACACGGAGAAGGCCATCTCAATGAGGTTTCCCTCACATGAGGGGGCAAGGCATAGGTCACCGTTGTAATCGATCCCCGCATACCAGGGTGGGCCTGTGCGGAACTGGATCATCAGCACTTGTGGTACGTCATCGGGGAGTCTGCGATGGTAGGTGGGCTGCATGCCCGAGTCGACTATTGTGAAGAAGGGTGGGCAGGTGGGGTCCCTGAGAACGTCCTCGAGCCAGCTAACAGAGGGGTGTGGGGTACGACTCTGGACAGAGGAGGATGATGAGGATGAGGTGGTGGACCTAGTGGGTGAAGGGGGGTTTGCAGGGGGTAACACCGTTGGAGCAGTGCTGGGGGAATTGGGAAGTGAAATGGCTAGGGAGTGACCGCTCGATTGGGACCCTGAACCGGAGTTGGTGTCGCATTGGCAGGTCGAGGCTGAAAGCAGCTCCAGTTTCTTCTCGAGCTCAACAACACGGTGCTCAAGTTCTTCCAGCTTGGATTGAAGAGGCTTGGGGGAGAGGGGAGCAGGGGGGGAGGGTTTGGTTGGGGCATCAGGTGGGGTGGAAGGGTTCGGGTGGCGCTTGGGCTGGTCCGTGTGTGGGAGGGAGCTGAGTTGAGCACGGAGGTGGATCAACATATTGTTTTGGAAGATTCGGACATAGGCTGGCAAAACCTGTCTGATCTCAGGGTCCAGGGCGTCAGCGTGGAGGAGGGCTTTGAAGGTATGGAAGACTGGCACAAACCAGGCTTGCGTCTTGGAGAGGCCGGGACACACAGTCACTGGGATTGTAGGGACCCTAAAGGTCTTGCCCTTGTTAGGGCCATCCCTCGTTGTCCAACTCCAGGTGGGGGGTTCTTTGGCCAACTGCCGTAGGGTGGGGAGGGGGATAGCAGGGGGGAGGAATCGAGCACGGAGAGTGCCTTTGGGGAGGGTATGGAAGGTCCTCCCGATGTCTGAGAGGCGGATAGGGCATGGGGAGTCAATGATGCAGGTATGTTTGGGCTGTGGATGCTTTTTCCCACAGGGGGATGGTGGTGGTACAGGTTCAAGAGCCATTTCTCCACACTGAGGTTATGCCTGGTTTGTGAGGGGTATCTTAGGGAGTAACTCCTTTGAGGCTGAGTCTATTTAGAATATCAATGTGAATATCCTGAGGTAGATCAATATATAGTTGAAGAAGTGGTAGTTAGTAGTAGCATGAATAGATTAGAGTAGTATCCTATATGTTCTAATTTTACAGAATATTTCTAAGGGATATTAGGGTTACTTCACCTCTGATCACTAGACTGAGTGTGACCAATGTATTATTGATTCCCCTCCTTTCCACTGTCAACCTTCCAATGATGTATCAATGCAAAACATGCCTGCTGCTTTGATCATAAGTTTTATTATATCAAACATTTAATAAACATTGAGAAGAATATTATAAAATCTTCCACCTGTGTGTGTAAATCAATTATGAGACTTGCTATGCCATCAGATGGAGCACATTTATGTCCATCACAGGCATTGCTTGTATTCTCCTTCACCACCACCAATTCACTATCAGCTATTTCAACCAAATCTACCTGCTCCTGTAAATATCAACCTCCATTTCCTCCTTTTCACTACCTGCATCCCAGCCGATTCAATCACCTTATCAGCAGCCTGCTATTTTGCTCCTGCTTTTCAATACTATTAACCTTCTCCACCTTCTCCTCCTTTACTTGTTCAATCACCACTCCCATAGCTTGGGCCTCAGGGAGAGTTTTAGTATTCCAAGAGTTGTATAAATGATGGAAATTTTTAATGCTGATCATCAGAACCATTGTTCTATGTAATCCAATTGTGCCAATTGTACTTTCAACTCTCATAATGTTATCAATATTTAAGCTGGTTTTTATGTGATGATCAATCTTCTGTTCAACATTAAGAATATCTCAGGATGATCATCAAGAAGGGGGCCGTCCTTATGGACCCAGTAAAGTTTACGGTGATCGAGAACTGGCAACCTCCCATGTTGGTAAAAGCAGTGTGCTCCTTCATTGGTTTTTGTAACTTCTACCAGAAGTTTATCCCCGGGTTCTCAGACATCGTCCGCCTGCTCCATTCCCTCACCAAGAAAGGTGCCCCGTGGGAATGGACCAAGAACCATCAGCATGCCTTCGCTACCCTAAAGAAGGAGTTCCTCAAGGCCCCCGTCCTCTGGTATCCTGATACTACCAAGCCATTTACTGTCATGACAGACGCCTCACTCATCGCCACAGGAGGAGTCCTAATGCAGTGGGACGCCACCGGGGACCTCCACCCCTGTGCCTACTTCTCAAAAACCTTTGGGTTGGCCGAGCGGAACTACGACATCTACGATCGGGAAATGCTTGCGGTCATCTTGGTGCTCCACGAATGGCGCCATTACCTCACCGGAACAGCCCATCCTGTAACCATTCTTATGGATCATCGGAACCTTACCTACTTTAAACATCCGCAGGATCTCTCCTGCCGCCAGGCCCGCTGGCAAATGTTCCTGCAGGATTTCAACCTTGTATGGAAAGCTCTCCCTGGCACCGCAATGGGCCCCGCCAACACCCTCTCCTTCAGCGAATGAAACAAGTGTTGGCCTGCCTCCAAGAACACAAACTATACTTAAAGCTAGAAAAATGCAGCTTTAACGTCCTCTCATATTGGGTCAAGTGCAATTACTCACCATGGACTCAATTGTATCACCTTAAGTGCAACCACTCTTTCTTTGCTCTCCTTGTTTTCACATGTTCAAACAACAATGTGTTCAGTCCAGCCAAGACAATAGACTAGCCCTTTGGTGAAAGTTTTGAACAAAGTTAGATCAACATTGTTACGGTTTGGATGGATATGGCGCGCCACCAAGAGGACCTTCACTTCGCACTTCAAGAAGCCGTTATCAACGGATTCTATCAAGGAGTTGTGGCTTACGTCAATGACGAAGTACTACCTGGAGGAGACTTCCCCTGGGACGCCATAGAAAATCACTTCACTACAGACAAAGAGATCCTGGAGTGACTCCATGGTTGGTTCAATTGTTTCTCTCTCCTGTTCACCATGTTTCATGCAGGCCCTCGCCACAACCTTTATTTGCGCTTACTCCATCCTGTACACTGCCATACGGACTCTATTTAATGTTTTCCCACTTATCTAACATGTATTCCCAAGGACGTGAGGAGTAGTCTCACGTCATTGGCTCGGCTTTCTCATGGACACCAATCCTCTCCTATAGTCATATCTCTAGTTATGGCTATGTTTCCCCACCCCCTTATACTTACATATAAATACCCCAAGATAGCGCCTTCTATCATAGTTTGATCTACACAATCAATCCTGCGTTCTCATCTCATCTACTGTGAAGATAGGTTCTTCCAGCGAGACCATCACAGAACTGGACTTCCTCTACCAGGCTCTATTAGTCATTCTCTACATCTACTGCTCCTTATTGGACAAACAAAGGAGACGAGACCATCAGGACACGTATTGTAACAAAAGATCAAACTCTTCCCCTGGCTCCAACTCTTAAGTTCGGAGCCCGCCTACCCCCACCACGTCCTTCTGAAGCCCCCCATCCAATGACTCCTCAGACAATCAGATACAGACCCCTACATCCTCGCACTCTAACCCTCCACATGCCCACCCGGTGGTTTCTCATTCAGCACCTTAGACAAGTCGCCCAATGACAAGAAGTCAGTGCATACCTGGCACCTTGACTCAAGCCGGATCCATCCTCAGTTCACTAAGACCTCCAACCAGACTATGATCTGGCAGCTCCCCAGAACCCCAAATTGCAGTTGACACTTCGGTTCCTACAGCAGAGTTTTATATTCACGAATGAGCTGAAGAACAGGCCACCCACCCTGTTTCTCCACAACAAATGGAAAGTGACAAAGAACCTAGAATCCACGTTGACACAGAACCTCTCACCGACCCACCTGCCGAATCCTATCAACTGAAGAACCTGCATCTGGAGGAGGGTGAAGAACACTTTGATCTCTTTGGTGGAGAACCAGAGGAATATTCCCCAGATACCCTCACCCGAATTCACGAGAAAATGGAGAGAGCAATTGAGAAAGCAATGGCAGACAAATCCAAGGAAAACAAGGCCGCCCTCCCCAACGGATTCTCAGGAGAAACTGAGGATGCCAACAGGTGGCACAATCAGATGCATGTGTACTTCAATGCCAACCCCCAGATCTTCGACTTCTCTACCACAAAGGGAGATAAGCAGTGCACCATTACGTTCCTCAACCAAATGAGCAAGGGACAGGGCAGAGCCTTCGCTGAAGGATGGTACGATTGAATGTATGGAGACAACAAAGCCAGAAAGAAGATCACCTTCAAAGAGATATCTGAGAGCTTCCTCACTACCTTCTGCCCCACCTCCATGGAACAACGAGCCAGGAACGCCCTTCACGCCATGAATATCAAAAAGTTTCGTGGAGATTTCCACCAGTTCGGGACCGTCTTCGAGCTAGAGGCAGGAAGGGCTAAGATGAAGGATGTCAACGATGTCTTCAGGATCCTACAATGAGCCATAGATCTGGATACTGCGAAAGCCATGGTGCTGGTTGACCCGCCACCCAAAGATATGAAGAAGTGGTTAGATAAGGCAGGAAGGTTCTACAACCTGGCCAAACAGAATAAGTACGACAGGGGGAAAGGGATAGGCTGGATGCCATCCATTCACAGACATACCAATGAGAAGGACCCCTACCAAATGGACGTAGATGCCATCTGCCTCACCCCAGACAAAATGGCAGAATGCTTTGCCAAGGGCTTGTGCTTCATTTGCAACAAGAAACCATCCTCAATACCCAGGAGGTCATTTTAGGAATATGAGCAGAAACCCAGAATGAAACCTGGGAGGGAATAGGAGCCAGATAAGGGCAATGGAGACAAGGAAAGACTTCCCATTTCAGAAATTCATAAAAGAAAATAAGATCTCCAAAGAAACGGCAATCAAGACCCTCAGAATCTGCTATCAGAAGCACGACGAAAGGGATGGAAATGAAGAGGAAGGTGAGGAAAGTGATGAAGAAACAGTGAATAGGATCTACACCCCTGAGGATTTTTGAAAGGGAAGGAAGGACCGACACCTTTGCTTCCCAGGATAGTGCCTGTAATTGTAACAAGTACCAAGTCGAAATCAATGAGAATCTCCACTTCCCTTTACGCTGGTACCTCAGGCAAAATTGTCGACAAACCTGCATTGGTGAATAGTGGTGTGACCAGATGTTTCATCAACCGACATTTAGTAAACAGAGCCGGATGGAGAAAGGAGCGGATGAAGACCCCACTAAGGGCAAATAACATGGACAGAACCACAAATAGTAATGGATTAATACAGCATCAAGTTATGCTAACGCTACGAATCAGGGATAAGGAACAAACCCAAATGTTTATGGTGATCAACTGTGGAAAGGCAAGCCTAATCCTAGGACTCCCCTGGTTATGAGAAGTAAACCCCCTGATCGACTGGGCTACTGGAAAGCTGGAGCTTCCTGACATCCTTCCAAAACTCAGACATGACTCCCCAAAGGCGATCACCCAACAATACCTCATTCGGTACCTTGGGATGGACTCAGATGCAAAGATCACTAGACTATGGAAGAAGAAGCTGGACTACAAGGCTACCAGAGCCTACCCAGTACAAAAA